>CAXIEQ010000080.1:0-17862 GCA_964023945.1 Ectemnius cavifrons
GCCACGACTTACTCCGAGAGGAGAAAAGTTGCCACGGCTTACTCCGAGAGGTGAAACTTCGCCACGGCTTACTCCGAGAGGTGAGAATTCGCCACGACTTACTCCGAGAGGAGAAAAGTAGCCACGGCTTACTCCGAGAGGAGAAACTTCGCCGCGACTGACTCCGAGAGGAGAAAAGTTGCCACGACTTACTCCGAGAGGAGAAAAGTTGCCACGGCTTACTCCGAGAGGTGAGAATTCGCCATGACTTACTCCGAGAGGAGAAAAGTTGCCACGGCTTACTCCAAGAGGTGAAACTTCGCCACGACTTACTCCGAGAGGAGAAAAGTTGCCACGGCTTACTCCGAGAGGTGAAACTTCGCCACGACTTACTCCGAGAGGAGAAGAGTTGACACGGCTTACTCCCAGAGGTGAAAAGTTGCCACGACTTACTCCGAGAGGAGAAAAGTAGCCACGGCTTACTCCGAGAGGAGAAACTTCGCCGCGACTGACTCCGAGAGGAGAAAAGTTGCCACGACTTACTCCGAGAGGAGAAAAGTTGCCACGGCTTACTCCAAGAGGTGAAACTTCGCCACGACTTACTCCGAGAGGTGAAACTTCGCCACGGCTTACTCCGAGAGGTGAGAATTCGCCACGACTTACTCCGAGAGGAGAAAAGTAGCCACGGCTTACTCCGAGAGGAGAAACTTCGCCGCGACTGACTCCGAGAGGAGAAAAGTTGCCACGACTTACTCCGAGAGGAGAAAAGTTGCCACGGCTTACTCCGAGAGGTGAGAATTCGCCATGACTTACTCCGAGAGGAGAAAAGTTGCCACGGCTTACTCCAAGAGGTGAAACTTCGCCACGACTTACTCCGAGAGGAGAAAAGTTGCCACGGCTTACTCCGAGAGGTGAAACTTCGCCACGACTTACTCCGAGAGGAGAAGAGTTGACACGGCTTACTCCCAGAGGTGAAAAGTTGCCACGACTTACTCCGAGAGGAGAAAAGTAGCCACGGCTTACTCCGAGAGGAGAAACTTCGCCGCGACTGACTCCGAGAGGAGAAAAGTTGCCACGACTTACTCCGAGAGGAGAAAAGTTGCCACGGCTTACTCCAAGAGGTGAAACTTCGCCACGACTTACTCCGAGAGGAGAAAAGTTGCCACGGCTTACTCCGAGAGGTGAAACATCGCCGCGGCTTACTCCGAGAGGTGAGAATTCGCCACGACTTACTCCGAGAGGAGAAAAGTAGCCACGGCTTACTCCGAGAGGAGAAGAGTTGACACGGCTTACTCCCAGAGGTGAAAAGTTGCCACGACTTACTCCGAGAGGAGAAAAGTAGCCACGGCTTACTCCGAGAGGAGAAACTTCGCCGCGACTGACTCCGAGAGGAGAAAAGTTGCCACGGCTTACTCCGAGAGGTGAAACTTCGCCACGGCTTACTCCGAGAGGTGAGAATTCGCCACGACTTACTCCGAGAGGAGAAAAGTAGCCACGGCTTACTCCGAGAGGAGAAACTTCGCCGCGACTGACTCCGAGAGGAGAAAAGTTGCCACGACTTACTCCGAGAGGAGAAAAGTTGCCACGGCTTACTCCGAGAGGTGAGAATTCGCCATGACTTACTCCGAGAGGAGAAAAGTTGCCACGGCTTACTCCAAGAGGTGAAACTTCGCCACGACTTACTCCGAGAGGAGAAAAGTTGCCACGGCTTACTCCGAGAGGTGAAACTTCGCCACGACTTACTCCGAGAGGAGAAGAGTTGACACGGCTTACTCCCAGAGGTGAAAAGTTGCCACGACTTACTCCGAAAGGAGAAAAGTAGCCACGGCTTACTCCGAGAGGAGAAACTTCGCCGCGACTGACTCCGAGAGGAGAAAAGTTGCCACGACTTACTCCGAGAGGAGAAAAGTTGCCACGGCTTACTCCAAGAGGTGAAACTTCGCCACGACTTACTCCGAGAGGAGAAAAGTTGCCACGGCTTACTCCGAGAGGTGAAACATCGCCGCGGCTTACTCCGAGAGGTGAGAATTCGCCACGACTTACTCCGAGAGGAGAAAAGTAGCCACGGCTTACTCCGAGAGGAGAAGAGTTGCCACGGCTTACTCCCAGAGGTGAAAAGTTGCCACGACTTACTCCGAGAGGAGAAAAGTAGCCACGGCTTACTCCGAGAGGAGAAACTTCGCCGCGACTGACTCCGAGAGGAGAAAAGTTGCCACGACTTACTCCGAGAGGAGAAACTTCGCCGCGACTTACTCCGAGAGGAGAAAAGTTGCCACGGCTTACTCCGAGAGGTGAAACTTCGCCACGACTTACTCCGAGAGGAGAAAAGTTGCCACGGCTTACTCCGAGAGGTGAAACTTCGCCACGGCTTACTCCGAGAGGTGAGAATTCGCCACGACTTACTCCGAGAGGAGAAAAGTAGCCACGGCTTACTCCGAGAGGAGAAACTTCGCCGCGACTGACTCCGAGAGGAGAAAAGTTGCCACGACTTACTCCGAGAGGAGAAAAGTTGCCACGGCTTACTCCGAGAGGTGAGAATTCGCCATGACTTACTCCGAGAGGAGAAAAGTTGCCACGGCTTACTCCAAGAGGTGAAACTTCGCCACGACTTACTCCGAGAGGAGAAAAGTTGCCACGGCTTACTCTGAGAGGTGAAACTTCGCCACGACTTACTCCGAGAGGAGAAGAGTTGACACGGCTTACTCCCAGAGGTGAAAAGTTGCCACGACTTACTCCGAGAGGAGAAAAGTAGCCACGGCTTACTCCGAGAGGAGAAACTTCGCCGCGACTGACTCCGAGAGGAGAAAAGTTGCCACGACTTACTCCGAGAGGAGAAAAGTTGCCACGGCTTACTCCGAGAGGTGAAACTTCGCCACGGCTTACTCCGAGAGGTGAGAATTCGCCACAACTTACTCCGAGAGGAGAAAAGTAGCCACGGCTTACTCCGAGAGGAGAAACTTCGCCGCGACTGACTCCGAGAGGAGAAAAGTTGCCACGACTTACTCCGAGAGGAGAAAAGTTGCCACGGCTTACTCCGAGAGGTGAAACATCGCCGCGGCTTACTCCGAGAGGTGAGAATTCGCCACGACTTACTCCGAGAGGAGAAAAGTAGCCACGGCTTACTCCGAGAGGAGAAAAGTTGCCACGACTTACTCCGAGAGGAGAAAAGTTGCCACGGCTTACTCCGAGAGGTGAAACTTCGCCGCGACTTACTCCGAGAGGGGAAAAGTTGCCGTTGCTTACTCCGAGAGGTGAGAATTCGCCATGACTTACTCCGAGAGGAGAAAAGTTGCCACGGCTTACTCCAAGAGGTGAAACTTCGCCACGACTTACTCCGAGAGGAGAAAAGTTGCCACGGCTTACTCCGAGAGGTGAAAGATATTTTCCAAGTACCAGCGGCGTCTTGCTTTCGCCACGACTTACTCCGAGAGGAGAAAAGTTGCCACGACTTACTCCGGGAGGTGAAAGATACTTTTCCAAGTACCAGCGGCGTCTTGCTTTCGCCACGACTTACTCCGAGAGGAGAAAAGTTGCCACGACTTACTCCGGGAGGTGAAAGATACTTTTCCAAGTACCAGCGGCGTCTTGCTTTCGCCACGACTTACTCCGAGAGGTGAAACTTCGGCGCGACTTACTCCGAGAGGAGAAAAGTTGCCACGGCTTACTCCGAGAGGTGAAACTTCGCCGCGACTTACTCCGAGAGGTGAAAAGTTTCCACGGCTTACTCCGAGAGGTGAAACTTCGCCACGACTTACTCCGAGAGGAGAAAAGTTGACACGGCTTACGCCGAGAGGTGAAAAGTTGCCACGACTTACTCCGAGAGGAGAAAAGTTGCCACGGCTTACTCCGAGAGCTGAGAATTCGCCACGACTTACTCCGAGAGGTGAAAGATATTTTTCCAAGTACCAGCGGCGTCTTGCTTTCGCCACGACTTACTCCGAGAGGAGAAAAGTTGCCACGGCTTACTCCGAGAGGTGAAACTTCGCCGCGACTTACTCCGAGAGGTGAAAAGTTGCCACGGCTTACTCCGAGAGGTGAAACTTCGCCACGACTTACTCCGAGAGGAGAAAAGTTGCCACGGCTTACTCCGAGAGGTGAAACTTCGCCACGGCTTACTCCGAGAGGTGAGAATTCGCCACGGCTTACTCCGAGAGGAGAAAAGTTGCCACGGCTTACTCCGAGAAGTGAAACTTCGCCGCGACTTACTCCGAGAGGGGAAAAGTTGCCGTTGCTTACTCCGAGAGGAGAAAAGTAGCCACGGCTTACTCCGAGAGGAGAAAAGTTGCCACGGCTTACTCCGAGAGGTGAAACTTCGCCGCGACTTACTCCGAGAGGGGAAAAGTTGCCGTTGCTTACTCCGAGAGGTGAGAATTCGCCATGACTTACTCCGAGAGGAGAAAAGTTGCCACGGCTTACTCCAAGAGGTGAAACTTCGCCACGACTTACTCCGAGAGGAGAAAAGTAGCCACGGCTTACTCCGAGAGGAGAAACATCGCCGCGACTGACTCCGAGAGGAGAAAAGTTGCCACGACTTACTCCGAGAGGAGAAAAGTTGCCACGGCTTACTCCGAGAGGTGAGAATTCGCCATGACTTACTCCGAGAGGAGAAAAGTTGCCACGGCTTACTCCAAGAGGTGAAACTTCGCCACGACTTACTCCGAGAGGAGAAAAGTTGCCACGGCTTACTCCGAGAGGTGAAACTTCGCCACGACTTACTCCGAGAGGAGAAGAGTTGCCACGGCTTACTCCGAGAGGTGAAACTTCGCCGCGACTTACTCCGAGAGGAGAAAAGTTGCCACGGCTTACTCCTAGAGGTGAAACTTCGCCACGACTTACTCCGAGAGGAGAAAGGTTGCCACGGCTTACTCCGAGAGGTGAAACTTCGCCACGACTTACTCCGAGAGGAGAAAAGTTGACACGGCTTACGCCGAGAGGTGAAAAGTTGCCACGACTTACTCCGAGAGGAGAAAAGTTGCCACGGCTTACTCCGAGAGCTGAGAATTCGCCACGACTTACTCCGAGAGGTGAAAGATATTTTTCCAAGTACCAGCGGCGTCTTGCTTTCGCCACGACTTACTCCGAGAGGAGAAAAGTTGCCACGGCTTACTCCGAGAGGTGAAACTTCGCCACGACTTACTCCGAGAGGAGAAGAGTTGCCACGGCTTACTCCGAGAGGTGAAACTTCGCCGCGACTTACTCCGAGAGGAGAAAAGTTGCCACGGCTTACTCCTAGAGGTGAAACTTCGCCACGACTTACTCCGAGAGGAGAAAGGTTGCCACGGCTTACTCCGAGAGGTGAAACTTCGCCACGACTTACTCCGAGAGGAGAAAAGTTGACACGGCTTACGCCGAGAGGTGAAAAGTTGCCACGACTTACTCCGAGAGGAGAAAAGTTGCCACGGCTTACTCCGAGAGCTGAGAATTCGCCACGACTTACTCCGAGAGGTGAAAGATATTTTTCCAAGTACCAGCGGCGTCTTGCTTTCGCCACGACTTACTCCGAGAGGAGAAAAGTTGCCACGGCTTACTCCGAGAGGTGAAAGATATTTTCCAAGTACCAGCGGCGTCTTGCTTTCGCCACGACTTACTCCGAGAGGTGAAACTTCGGCGCGACTTACTCCGAGAGGAGAAAAGTTGCCACGGCTTACTCCGAGAGGTGAAACTTCGCCGCGACTTACTCCGAGAGGTGAAAAGTTGCCACGGCTTACTCCGAGAGGTGAAACTTCGCCACGACTTACTCCGAGAGGAGAAAAGTTGACACGGCTTACGCCGAGAGGTGAAAAGTTGCCACGACTTACTCCGAGAGGAGAAAAGTTGCCACGGCTTACTCCGAGAGCTGAGAATTCGCCACGACTTACTCCGAGAGGTGAAAGATATTTTTCCAAGTACCAGCGGCGTCTTGCTTTCGCCACGACTTACTCCGAGAGGAGAAAAGTTGCCACGGCTTACTCCGAGAGGTGAAACTTCGCCGCGACTTACTCCGAGAGGTGAAAAGTTGCCACGGCTTACTCCGAGAGGTGAAACTTCGCCACGACTTACTCCGAGAGGAGAAAAGTTGACACGGCTTACGCCGAGAGGTGAAAAGTTGCCACGACTTACTCCGAGAGGAGAAAAGTTGCCACGGCTTACTCCGAGAGCTGAGAATTCGCCACGACTTACTCCGAGAGGTGAAAGATATTTTTCCAAGTACCAGCGGCGTCTTGCTTTCGCCACGACTTACTCCGAGAGGAGAAAAGTTGCCACGGCTTACTCCGAGAGGTGAAACATCGCCGCGGCTTACTCCGAGAGGAGAAAAGTAGCCACGGCTTACTCCGAGAGGAGAAAAGTTGCCACGGCTTACTCCGAGAAGTGAAACTTCGCCGCGACTTACTCCGAGAGGGGAAAAGTTGCCGTTGCTTACTCCGAGAGGAGAAAAGTAGCCACGGCTTACTCCGAGAGGAGAAAAGTTGCCACGGCTTACTCCGAGAGGTGAAACATCGCCGCGGCTTACTCCGAGAGGTGAGAATTCGCCACGACTTACTCCGAGAGGAGAAAAGTAGCCACGGCTTACTCCGAGAGGAGAAACATCGCCGCGACTGACTCCGAGAGGAGAAAAGTTGCCACGACTTACTCCGAGAGGAGAAAAGTTGCCACGGCTTACTCCGAGAGGTGAGAATTCGCCATGACTTACTCCGAGAGGAGAAAAGTTGCCACGGCTTACTCCAAGAGGTGAAACTTCGCCACGACTTACTCCGAGAGGAGAAAAGTTGCCACGGCTTACTCCGAGAGGTGAAACTTCGCCACGACTTACTCCGAGAGGAGAAGAGTTGCCACGGCTTACTCCGAGAGGTGAAACTTCGCCGCGACTTACTCCGAGAGGAGAAAAGTTGCCACGGCTTACTCCTAGAGGTGAAACTTCGCCACGACTTACTCCGAGAGGAGAAAGGTTGCCACGGCTTACTCCGAGAGGTGAAACTTCGCCACGACTTACTCCGAGAGGAGAAAAGTTGACACGGCTTACGCCGAGAGGTGAAAAGTTGCCACGACTTACTCCGAGAGGAGAAAAGTTGCCACGGCTTACTCCGAGAGCTGAGAATTCGCCACGACTTACTCCGAGAGGTGAAAGATATTTTTCCAAGTACCAGCGGCGTCTTGCTTTCGCCACGACTTACTCCGAGAGGAGAAAAGTTGCCACGGCTTACTCCGAGAGGTGAAAGATATTTTCCAAGTACCAGCGGCGTCTTGCTTTCGCCACGACTTACTCCGAGAGGTGAAACTTCGGCGCGACTTACTCCGAGAGGAGAAAAGTTGCCACGGCTTACTCCGAGAGGTGAAACTTCGCCGCGACTTACTCCGAGAGGTGAAAAGTTGCCACGGCTTACTCCGAGAGGTGAAACTTCGCCACGACTTACTCCGAGAGGAGAAAAGTTGACACGGCTTACGCCGAGAGGTGAAAAGTTGCCACGACTTACTCCGAGAGGAGAAAAGTTGCCACGGCTTACTCCGAGAGCTGAGAATTCGCCACGACTTACTCCGAGAGGTGAAAGATATTTTTCCAAGTACCAGCGGCGTCTTGCTTTCGCCACGACTTACTCCGAGAGGAGAAAAGTTGCCACGGCTTACTCCGAGAGGTGAAACTTCGCCGCGACTTACTCCGAGAGGTGAAAAGTTGCCACGGCTTACTCCGAGAGGTGAAACTTCGCCACGACTTACTCCGAGAGGAGAAAAGTTGATACGGCTTACGCCGAGAGGTGAAAAGTTGCCACGACTTACTCCGAGAGGAGAAAAGTTGCCACGGCTTACTCCGAGAGCTGAGAATTCGCCACGACTTACTCCGAGAGGTGAAAGATATTTTTCCAAGTACCAGCGGCGTCTTGCTTTCGCCACGACTTAACTCCGAGAGGAGAAAAGTTGCCACGGCTTACTCCGAGAGGTGAAACTTCGCCGCGACTTACTCCGAGAGGTGAAAAGTTGCCACGGCTTACTCCGAGAGGTGAAACTTCGCCACGACTTACTCCGAGAGGAGAAAAGTTGCCACGGCTTACTCCGAGAGGTGAAACTTCGCCAGGGCTTACTCCGAGAGGTGAGAATTCGCCACGGCTTACTCCGAGAGGAGAAAAGTTGCCACGGCTTACTCCGAGAAGTGAAACTTCGCCGCGACTTACTCCGAGAGGGGAAAAGTTGCCGTTGCTTACTCCGAGAGGAGAAAAGTAGCCACGGCTTACTCCGAGAGGAGAAAAGTTGCCACGGCTTACTCCGAGAGGTGAAACTTCGCCGCGACTTACTCCGAGAGGGGAAAAGTTGCCGTTGCTTACTCCGAGAGGTGAGAATTCGCCATGACTTACTCCGAGAGGAGAAAAGTTGCCACGGCTTACTCCAAGAGGTGAAACTTCGCCACGACTTACTCCGAGAGGAGAAAAGTTGCCACGGCTTACTCCGAGAGGTGAGAATTCGCCATGACTTACTCCGAGAGGAGAAAAGTTGCCACGGCTTACTCCAAGAGGTGAAACTTCGCCACGACTTACTCCGAGAGGAGAAAAGTTGCCACGGCTTACTCCAAGAGGTGAAACTTCGCCACGACTTACTCCGAGAGGAGAAAAGTTGCCACGGCTTACTCCGAGAGGTGAAACATCGCCACGGCTTACTCCGAGAGGTGAGAATTCGCCACGACTTACTCCGAGAGGAGAAAAGTTGCCACGGCTTACTCCGAGAGGTGAAACATCGCCACGGCTTACTCCGAGAGGTGAGAATTCGCCACGACTTACTCCGAGAGGAGAAAAGTAGCCACGGCTTACTCCGAGAGGAGAAAAGTTGACACGGCTTACTCCGAGATGTGAGAATTCGCCACGACTTACTCCGAGAGGAGAAAAGTTGCCACGGCTTACTCCGAGAGGTGAAACATCGCCGCGGCTTACTCCGAGAGGTGAGAATTTGCCACGACTTACTCCGAGAGGAGAAAAGTAGCCACGGCTTACTCCGAGAGGAGAAACATCGCCGCGACTGACTCCGAGAGGAGAAAAGTTGCCACGACTTACTCCGAGAGGAGAAAAGTTGCCACGGCTTACTCCGGGAGGTGAGAATTCGCCACGACTTACTCCGAGAGGAGAAAAGTAGCCACGGCTTACTCCGAGAGGAGAAACTTCGCCGCGACTGACTCCGAGAGGAGAAAAGTTGCCACGGCTTACTCCGAGAGGTGAAACTTCGCCACGACTTACTCCGAGAGGAGAAGAGTTGACACGGCTTACTCCCAGAGGTGAAACATCGCCACGGCTTACTCCGAGAGGTGAGAATTCGCCACGACTTACTCCGAGAGGTGAGAATTCGCCACGACTTACTCCGAGAGGAGAAAAGTAGCCACGGCTTACTCCGAGAGGAGAAACTTCGCCGCGACTGACTCCGAGAGGAGAAAAGTTGCCACGGCTTACTCCGAGAGGTGAAACTTCGCCACGACTTACTCCGAGAGGAGAAGAGTTGACACGGCTTACTCCCAGAGGTGAAAAGTTGCCACGACTTACTCCGAGAGGAGAAAAGTAGCCACGGCTTACTCCGAGAGGAGAAACTTCGCCGCGACTGACTCCGAGAGGAGAAAAGTTGCCACGACTTACTCCGAGAGGAGAAAAGTTGCCACGGCTTACTCCGAGAGGTGAAACTTCGCCACGGCTTACTCCGAGAGGTGAGAATTCGCCACGACTTACTCCGAGAGGAGAAAAGTAGCCACGGCTTACTCCGAGAGGAGAAACTTCGCCGCGACTGACTCCGAGAGGAGAAAAGTTGCCACGACTTACTCCGAGAGGAGAAAAGTTGCCACGGCTTACTCCGGGAGGTGAGAATTCGCCATGACTTACTCCGAGAGGAGAAAAGTTGCCACGGCTTACTCCAAGAGGTGAAACTTCGCCGCGACTTACTCCGAGAGGGGAAAAGTTGCCGTTGCTTACTCCGAGAGGTGAGAATTCGCCATGACTTACTCCGAGAGGAGAAAAGTTGCCACGGCTTACTCCAAGAGGTGAAACTTCGCCACGACTTACTCCGAGAGGAGAAAAGTTGCCACGGCTTACTCCGAGAGGTGAGAATTCGCCATGACTTACTCCGAGAGGAGAAAAGTTGCCACGGCTTACTCCAAGAGGTGAAACTTCGCCACGACTTACTCCGAGAGGAGAAAAGTTGCCACGGCTTACTCCAAGAGGTGAAACTTCGCCACGACTTACTCCGAGAGGAGAAAAGTTGCCACGGCTTACTCCGAGAGGTGAAACATCGCCACGGCTTACTCCGAGAGGTGAGAATTCGCCACGACTTACTCCGAGAGGAGAAAAGTTGCCACGGCTTACTCCGAGAGGTGAAACATCGCCACGGCTTACTCCGAGAGGTGAGAATTCGCCACGACTTACTCCGAGAGGAGAAAAGTAGCCACGGCTTACTCCGAGAGGAGAAAAGTTGACACGGCTTACTCCGAGAGGTGAAACTTCGCCACGACTTACTCCGAGAGGAGAAGAGTTGACACGGCTTACTCCCAGAGGTGAAAAGTTGCCACGACTTACTCCGAGAGGAGAAAAGTAGCCACGGCTTACTCCGAGAGGAGAAACTTCGCCGCGACTGACTCCGAGAGGAGAAAAGTTGCCACGACTTACTCCGAGAGGAGAAAAGTTGCCACGGCTTACTCCGAGAGGTGAAACTTCGCCACGGCTTACTCCGAGAGGTGAGAATTCGCCACGACTTACTCCGAGAGGAGAAAAGTAGCCACGGCTTACTCCGAGAGGAGAAACTTCGCCGCGACTGACTCCGAGAGGAGAAAAGTTGCCACGACTTACTCCGAGAGGAGAAAAGTTGCCACGGCTTACTCCGGGAGGTGAGAATTCGCCATGACTTACTCCGAGAGGAGAAAAGTTGCCACGGCTTACTCCAAGAGGTGAAACTTCGCCGCGACTTACTCCGAGAGGGGAAAAGTTGCCGTTGCTTACTCCGAGAGGTGAGAATTCGCCATGACTTACTCCGAGAGGAGAAAAGTTGCCACGGCTTACTCCAAGAGGTGAAACTTCGCCACGACTTACTCCGAGAGGAGAAAAGTTGCCACGGCTTACTCCGAGAGGTGAGAATTCGCCATGACTTACTCCGAGAGGAGAAAAGTTGCCACGGCTTACTCCAAGAGGTGAAACTTCGCCACGACTTACTCCGAGAGGAGAAAAGTTGCCACGGCTTACTCCAAGAGGTGAAACTTCGCCACGACTTACTCCGAGAGGAGAAAAGTTGCCACGGCTTACTCCGAGAGGTGAAACATCGCCACGGCTTACTCCGAGAGGTGAGAATTCGCCACGACTTACTCCGAGAGGAGAAAAGTTGCCACGGCTTACTCCGAGAGGTGAAACATCGCCACGGCTTACTCCGAGAGGTGAGAATTCGCCACGACTTACTCCGAGAGGAGAAAAGTAGCCACGGCTTACTCCGAGAGGAGAAAAGTTGACACGGCTTACTCCGAGATGTGAGAATTCGCCATGACTTACTCCGAGAAGAGAAAAGTTGCCACGGCTTACTCCAAGAGGTGAAACTTCGCCACGACTTACTCCGAGAGGAGAAAAGTTGCCACGGCTTACTCCGAGAGGTGAAACATCGCCGCGGCTTACTCCGAGAGGTGAGAATTTGCCACGACTTACTCCGAGAGGAGAAAAGTAGCCACGGCTTACTCCGAGAGGAGAAACATCGCCGCGACTGACTCCGAGAGGAGAAAAGTTGCCACGACTTACTCCGAGAGGAGAAACTTCGCCGCGACTTACTCCGAGAGGAGAAAAGTTGCCACGGCTTACTCCGAGAGGTGAAACTTCGCCACGACTTACTCCGAGAGGAGAAAAGTTGCCACGGCTTACTCCGAGAGGTGAAACTTCGCCACGGCTTACTCCGAGAGGTGAGAATTCGCCACGACTTACTCCGAGAGGAGAAAAGTAGCCACGGCTTACTCCGAGAGGAGAAACTTCGCCGCGACTGACTCCGAGAGGAGAAAAGTTGCCACGGCTTACTCCGAGAGGTGAAACTTCGCCACGACTTACTCCGAGAGGAGAAGAGTTGCCACGGCTTACTCCGAGAGGTGAAACTTCGCCGCGACTTACTCCGAGAGGAGAAAAGTTGCCACGGCTTACTCCTAGAGGTGAAACTTCGCCACGACTTACTCCGAGAGGAGAAAGGTTGCCACGGCTTACTCCGAGAGGTGAAACTTCGCCACGACTTACTCCGAGAGGAGAAAAGTTGACACGGCTTACGCCGAGAGGTGAAAAGTTGCCACGACTTACTCCGAGAGGAGAAAAGTTGCCACGGCTTACTCCGAGAGCTGAGAATTCGCCACGACTTACTCCGAGAGGTGAAAGATATTTTTCCAAGTACCAGCGGCGTCTTGCTTTCGCCACGACTTACTCCGAGAGGAGAAAAGTTGCCACGGCTTACTCCGAGAGGTGAAACTTCGCCGCGACTTACTCCGAGAGGAGAAAAGTTGCCACGGCTTAGTCCTAGAGGTGAAACTTCGCCACGACTTACTCCGAGAGGAGAAAGGTTGCCACGGCTTACTCCGAGAGGTGAAACTTCGCCACGACTTACTCCGAGAGGAGAAAAGTTGACACGGCTTACGCCGAGAGGTGAAAAGTTGCCACGACTTACTCCGAGAGGAGAAAAGTTGCCACGGCTTACTCCGAGAGCTGAGAATTCGCCACGACTTACTCCGAGAGGTGAAAGATATTTTTCCAAGTACCAGCGGCGTCTTGCTTTCGCCACGACTTACTCCGAGAGGAGAAAAGTTGCCACGGCTTACTCCGAGAGGTGAAAGATATTTTCCAAGTACCAGCGGCGTCTTGCTTTCGCCACGACTTACTCCGAGAGGAGAAAAGTTGCCACGGCTTACTCCGAGAGGTGAAACTTCGCCACGACTTACTCCGAGAGGAGAAAAGTTGCCACGGCTTACTCCGAGAGGTGAAACATCGCCGCGGCTTACTCCGAGAGGAGAAAAGTAGCCACGGCTTACTCCGAGAGGAGAAAAGTTGCCACGGCTTACTCCGAGAAGTGAAACTTCGCCGCGACTTACTCCGAGAGGGGAAAAGTTGCCGTTGCTTACTCCGAGAGGAGAAAAGTAGCCACGGCTTACTCCGAGAGGAGAAAAGTTGCCACGGCTTACTCCGAGAGGTGAAACATCGCCGCGGCTTACTCCGAGAGGTGAGAATTCGCCACGACTTACTCCGAGAGGAGAAAAGTAGCCACGGCTTACTCCGAGAGGAGAAACATCGCCGCGACTGACTCCGAGAGGAGAAAAGTTGCCACGACTTACTCCGAGAGGAGAAAAGTTGCCACGGCTTACTCCGAGAGGTGAGAATTCGCCATGACTTACTCCGAGAGGAGAAAAGTTGCCACGGCTTACTCCAAGAGGTGAAACTTCGCCACGACTTACTCCGAGAGGAGAAAAGTTGCCACGGCTTACTCCGAGAGGTGAAACTTCGCCACGACTTACTCCGAGAGGAGAAGAGTTGCCACGGCTTACTCCGAGAGGTGAAACTTCGCCGCGACTTACTCCGAGAGGAGAAAAGTTGCCACGGCTTACTCCTAGAGGTGAAACTTCGCCACGACTTACTCCGAGAGGAGAAAGGTTGCCACGGCTTACTCCGAGAGGTGAAACTTCGCCACGACTTACTCCGAGAGGAGAAAAGTTGACACGGCTTACGCCGAGAGGTGAAAAGTTGCCACGACTTACTCCGAGAGGAGAAAAGTTGCCACGGCTTACTCCGAGAGCTGAGAATTCGCCACGACTTACTCCGAGAGGTGAAAGATATTTTTCCAAGTACCAGCGGCGTCTTGCTTTCGCCACGACTTACTCCGAGAGGAGAAAAGTTGCCACGGCTTACTCCGAGAGGTGAAAGATATTTTCCAAGTACCAGCGGCGTCTTGCTTTCGCCACGACTTACTCCGAGAGGAGAAAAGTTGCCACGGCTTACTCCGAGAGGTGAAACTTCGCCACGGCTTACTCCGAGAGGTGAGAATTCGCCACGACTTACTCCGAGAGGAGAAAAGTAGCCACGGCTTACTCCGAGAGGAGAAAAGTTGCCACGGCTTACTCCGAGAGGTGAAACTTCGCCGCGACTTACTCCGAGAGGGGAAAAGTTGCCGTTGCTTACTCCGAGAGGTGAAATATATTTTTCCAAGTACCAGCGGCGTCTTGCTTTCGCCACGACTTACTCCGAGAGGAGAAAAGTAGCCACGGCTTACTCCGAGAGGAGAAAAGTTGCCACGGCTTACTCCGAGAAGTGAAACTTCGCCGCGACTTACTCCGAGAGGGGAAAAGTTGCCGTTGCTTACTCCGAGAGGAGAAAAGTAGCCACGGCTTACTCCGAGAGGAGAAAAGTTGCCACGGCTTACTCCGAGAGGTGAAACTTCGCCGCGACTTACTCCGAGAGGGGAAAAGTTGCCGTTGCTTACTGCGAGAGGTGAGAATTCGCCATGACTTACTCCGAGAGGAGAAAAGTTGCCACGGCTTACTCCAAGAGGTGAAACTTCGCCACGACTTACTCCGAGAGGAGAAAAGTTGCCACGGCTTACTCCGAGAGGTGAGAATTCGCCATGACTTACTCCGAGAGGAGAAAAGTTGCCACGGCTTACTCCAAGAGGTGAAACTTCGCCACGACTTACTCCGAGAGGAGAAAAGTTGCCACGGCTTACTCCAAGAGGTGAAACTTCGCCACGACTTACTCCGAGAGGAGAAAAGTTGCCACGGCTTACTCCGAGAGGTGAAACATCGCCACGGCTTACTCCGAGAGGTGAGAATTCGCCACGACTTACTCCGAGAGGAGAAAAGTTGCCACGGCTTACTCCGAGAGGTGAAACATCGCCACGGCTTACTCCGAGAGGTGAGAATTCGCCACGACTTACTCCGAGAGGAGAAAAGTAGCCACGGCTTACTCCGAGAGGAGAAAAGTTGACACGGCTTACTCCGAGAGGTGAGAATTCGCCATGACTTACTCCGAGAGGAGAAAAGTTGCCACGGCTTACTCCAAGAGGTGAAACTTCGCCACGACTTACTCCGAGAGGAGAAAAGTTGCCACGGCTTACTCCGAGAGGTGAAACATCGCCGCGGCTTACTCCGAGAGGTGAGAATTCGCCACGACTTACTCCGAGAGGAGAAAAGTAGCCACGGCTTACTCCGAGAGGAGAAACATCGCCGCGACTGACTCCGAGAGGAGAAAAGTTGCCACGACTTACTCCGAGAGGAGAAACTTCGCCGCGACTTACTCCGAGAGGAGAAAAGTTGCCACGGCTTACTCCGAGAGGTGAAACTTCGCCACGACTTACTCCGAGAGGAGAAAAGTTGCCACGGCTTACTCCGAGAGGTGAAACTTCGCCACGGCTTACTCCGAGAGGTGAGAATTCGCCACGACTTACTCCGAGAGGAGAAAAGTAGCCACGGCTTACTCCGAGAGGAGAAACTTCGCCGCGACTGACTCCGAGAGGAGAAAAGTTGCCACGACTTACTCCGAGAGGAGAAAAGTTGCCACGGCTTACTCCGAGAGGTGAGAATTCGCCATGACTTACTCCGAGAGGAGAAAAGTTGCCACGGCTTACTCCAAGAGGTGAAACTTCGCCACGACTTACTCCGAGAGGAGAAAAGTTGCCACGGCTTACTCCGAGAGGTGAAACTTCGCCACGACTTACTCCGAGAGGAGAAGAGTTGACACGGCTTACTCCCAGAGGTGAAAAGTTGCCACGACTTACTCCGAGAGGAGAAAAGTAGCCACGGCTTACTCCGAGAGGAGAAACTTCGCCGCGACTGACTCCGAGAGGAGAAAAGTTGCCACGACTTACTCCGAGAGGAGAAAAGTTGCCACGGCTTACTCCAAGAGGTGAAACTTCGCCACGACTTACTCCGAGAGGAGAAAAGTTGCCACGGCTTACTCCGAGAGGTGAAACATCGCCGCGGCTTACTCCGAGAGGTGAGAATTCGCCACGACTTACTCCGAGAGGAGAAAAGTAGCCACGGCTTACTCCGAGAGGAGAAGAGTTGACACGGCTTACTCCCAGAGGTGAAAAGTTGCCACGACTTACTCCGAGAGGAGAAAAGTAGCCACGGCTTACTCCGAGAGGAGAAACTTCGCCGCGACTGACTCCGAGAGGAGAAAAGTTGCCACGACTTACTCCGAGAGGAGAAAAGTTGCCACGGCTTACTCCAAGAGGTGAAACTTCGCCACGACTTACTCCGAGAGGAGAAAAGTTGCCACGGCTTACTCCGAGAGGTGAAACATCGCCGCGGCTTACTCCGAGAGGTGAGAATTCGCCACGACTTACTCCGAGAGGAGAAAAGTAGCCACGGCTTACTCCGAGAGGAGAAACATCGCCGCGACTGACTCCGAGAGGAGAAAAGTTGCCACGACTTACTCCGAGAGGAGAAAATTCGCCGCGACTTACTCCGAGAGGAGAAAAGTTGCCACGGCTTACTCCGAGAGGTGAAACTTCGCCACGACTTACTCCGAGAGGAGAAAAGTTGCCACGGCTTACTCCGAGAGGTGAAACTTCGCCACGGCTTACTCCGAGAGGTGAGAATTCGCCACGACTTACTCCGAGAGGAGAAAAGTAGCCACGGCTTACTCCGAGAGGAGAAACTTCGCCGCGACTGACTCCGAGAGGAGAAAAGTTGCCACGACTTACTCCGAGAGGAGAAAAGTTGCCACGGCTTACTCCGAGAGGTGAGAATTCGCCATGACTTACTCCGAGAGGAGAAAAGTTGCCACGGCTTACTCCAAGAGGTGAAACTTCGCCACGACTTACTCCGAGAGGAGAAAAGTTGCCACGGCTTACTCCGAGAGGTGAAACTTCGCCACGACTTACTCCGAGAGGAGAAGAGTTGACACGGCTTACTCCCAGAGGTGAAAAGTTGCCACGACTTACTCCGAGAGGAGAAAAGTAGCCACGGCTTACTCCGAGAGGAGAAACTTCGCCGCGACTGACTCCGAGAGGAGAAAAGTTGCCACGACTTACTCCGAGAGGAGAAAAGTTGCCACGGCTTACTCCAAGAGGTGAAACTTCGCCACGACTTACTCCGAGAGGTGAAACTTCGCCACGGCTTACTCCGAGAGGTGAGAATTCGCCACGACTTACTCCGAGAGGAGAAAAGTAGCCACGGCTTACTCCGAGAGGAGAAACTTCGCCGCGACTGACTCCGAGAGGAGAAAAGTTGCCACGACTTACTCCGAGAGGAGAAAAGTTGCCACGGCTTACTCCGAGAGGTGAGAATTCGCCATGACTTACTCCGAGAGGAGAAAAGTTGCCACGGCTTACTCCAAGAGGTGAAACTTCGCCACGACTTACTCCGAGAGGAGAAAAGTTGCCACGGCTTACTCCGAGAGGTGAAACTTCGCCACGACTTACTCCGAGAGGAGAAGAGTTGACACGGCTTACTCCCAGAGGTGAAAAGTTGCCACGGCTTACTCCGAGAGGTGAAACTTCGCCACGACTTACTCCGAGAGGAGAAAAGTTGCCACGGCTTACTCCGAGAGGTGAAACTTCGCCACGGCTTACTCCGAGAGGTGAGAATTCGCCACGACTTACTCCGAGAGGAGAAAAGTAGCCACGGCTTACTCCGAGAGGAGAAAAGTTGCCACGGCTTACTCCGAGAAGTGAAACTTCGCCGCGACTTACTCCGAGAGGGGAAAAGTTGCCGTTGCTTACTCCGAGAGGAGAAAAGTAGCCACGGCTTACTCCGAGAGGAGAAAAGTTGCCACGGCTTACTCCGAGAAGTGAAACTTCGCCGCGACTTACTCCGAGAGGGGAAAAGTTGCCGTTGCTTACTCCGAGAGGTGAGAATTCGCCATGACTTACTCCGAGAGGAGAAAAGTTGCCACGGCTTACTCCAAGAGGTGAAACTTCGCCACGACTTACTCCGAGAGGAGAAAA
>CAXIEQ010000081.1:0-18032 GCA_964023945.1 Ectemnius cavifrons
ACTTTTCTCCTCTCGGAGTAAGTCGTGGCGAAAGCAAGACGCCGCTGGTACTTGGAAAAGTATCTTTCACCTCCCGGAGTAAGTCGTGGCAACTTTTCTCCTCTCGGAGTAAGTCGTGGCGAAAGCAAGACGCCGCTGGTACTTGGAAAATATCTTTCACCTCTCGGAGTAAGCCGTGGCAACTTTTCTCCTCTCGGAGTAAGTCGTGGCAACTTTTCTCCTCTCGGAGTCAGTCGCGGCGAAGTTTCACCTCTTGGAGTAAGCCGTGGCAATTTTTCTCCTCTCGGAGTAAGTCGCGGCGAAGTTTCACCTCTTGGAGTAAGCCGTGGCAACTTTTCTCCTCTCGGAGTAAGTCGCGCCGAAGTTTCACCTCTCGGAGTAAGCCGTGGCAACTTTTCTCCTCTCGGAGTAAGTCGCGGCGAAGTTTCACCTCTCGGAGTAAGCCGTGGCGAAGTTTCACCTCTTGGAGTAAGCCGTGGCAACTTTTCTCCTCTCGGAGTAAGTCATGGCGAATTCTCACCTCTCGGAGTAAGCCGTGGCAACTTTTCTCCTCTCGGAGTAAGTCGTGGCAACTTTTCTCCTCTCGGAGTCAGTCGCGGCGAAGTTTCTCCTCTCGGAGTAAGCCGTGGCTACTTTTCTCCTCTCGGAGTAAGTCGTGGCGAATTCTCACCTCTCGGAGTAAGCCGTGGCGAAGTTTCACCTCTCGGAGTAAGCCGTGGCAACTTTTCTCCTCTCGGAGTAAGTCGTGGCAACTTTTCTCCTCTCGGAGTCAGTCGCGGCGAAGTTTCTCCTCTCGGAGTAAGCCGTGGCTACTTTTCTCCTCTCGGAGTAAGTCGTGGCAACTTTTCACCTCTGGGAGTAAGCCGTGTCAACTTTTCTCCTCTCGGAGTAAGTCGCGGCGAAGTTTCACCTCTCGGAGTAAGCCGTGGCAACTCTTCTCCTCTCGGAGTAAGTCGTGGCGAAGTTTCACCTCTCGGAGTAAGCCGTGGCAACTTTTCTCCTCTCGGAGTAAGTCGTGGCGAAGTTTCACCTCTTGGAGTAAGCCGTGGCAACTTTTCTCCTCTCGGAGTAAGTCATGGCGAATTCTCACCTCTCGGAGTAAGCCGTGGCAACTTTTCTCCTCTCGGAGTAAGTCGTGGCAACTTTTCTCCTCTCGGAGTCAGTCGCGGCGAAGTTTCTCCTCTCGGAGTAAGCCGTGGCTACTTTTCTCCTCTCGGAGTAAGTCGTGGCGAATTCTCACCTCTCGGAGTAAGCCGTGGCGAAGTTTCACCTCTCGGAGTAAGCCGTGGCAACTTTTCTCCTCTCGGAGTAAGTCGTGGCGAAGTTTCACCTCTCGGAGTAAGCCGTGGCAACTTTTCTCCTCTCGGAGTAAGTCGCGGCGAAGTTTCACCTCTCGGAGTAAGCCGTGGCAACTTTTCTCCTCTCGGAGTAAGTCGCGGCGAAGTTTCACCTCTCGGAGTAAGCCGTGGCAAGTTTTCTCCTCTCGGAGTAAGTCGTGGCAACTTTTCTCCTCTCGGAGTAAGTCGTGGCGAAAGCAAGACGCCGCTGGTACTTGGAAAAATATCTTTCACCTCTCGGAGTAAGTCGTGGCGAATTCTCAGCTCTCGGAGTAAGCCGTGGCAACTTTTCTCCTCTCGGAGTAAGTGGTGGCAACTTTTCACCTCCCGGAGTAAGCCGTGGCAACTTTTCTCCTCTCGGAGTAAGTCGCGGCGAAGTTTCACCTCTCGGAGTAAGCCGTGGCAACTTTTCTCCTCTCGGAGTAAGTCGTGGCGAAGTTTCACCTCTCGGAGTAAGCCGTGGCAACCTTTCTCCTCTCGGAGTAAGTCGTGGCGAAGTTTCACCTCTAGGAGTAAGCCGTGGCAACTTTTCTCCTCTCGGAGTCAGTCGCGGCGAAGTTTCTCCTCTCGGAGTAAGCCGTGGCTACTTTTCTCCTCTCGGAGTAAGTCGTGGCGAATTCTCACCTCTCGGAGTAAGCCGTGGCGATGTTTCACCTCTCGGAGTAAGCCGTGGCAACTTTTCTCCTCTCGGAGTAAGTCGCGCCGAAGTTTCACCTCTCGGAGTAAGCCGTGGCAACTTTTCTCCTCTCGGAGTAAGTTGTGGCAACTTTTCTCCTCTCGGAGTAAGTCGTGGCGAAAGCAAGACGCCGCTGGTACTTGGAAAAGTATCTTTCACCTCCCGGAGTAAGTCGTGGCAACTTTTCTCCTCTCGGAGTAAGTCGTGGCGAAAGCAAGACGCCGCTGGTACTTGGAAAATATCTTTCACCTCTCGGAGTAAGCCGTGGCAACTTTTCTCCTCTCGGAGTAAGTCGTGGCAACTTTTCTCCTCTCGGAGTCAGTCGCGGCGAAGTTTCACCTTTCGGAGTAAGTCGTGGCAACTTTTCTCCTCTCGGAGTAAGTCGTGGCGAAGTTTCACCTCTTGGAGTAAGCCGTGGCAACTTTTCTCCTCTCGGAGTAAGTCATGGCGAATTCTCACCTCTCGGAGTAAGCCGTGGCAACTTTTCTCCTCTCGGAGTAAGTCGTGGCAACTTTTCTCCTCTCGGAGTCAGTCGCGGCGAAGTTTCACCTCTTGGAGTAAGCCGTGGCAATTTTTCTCCTCTCGGAGTAAGTCGCGGCGAAGTTTCACCTCTTGGAGTAAGCCGTGGCAACTTTTCTCCTCTCGGAGTAAGTCGCGCCGAAGTTTCACCTCTCGGAGTAAGCCGTGGCAACTTTTCTCCTCTCGGAGTAAGTCGTGGCAACTTTTCTCCTCTCGGAGTAAGTCGTGGCGAAAGCAAGACGCCGCTGGTACTTGGAAAAGTATCTTTCACCTCCCGGAGTAAGTCGTGGCAACTTTTCTCCTCTCGGAGTAAGTCGTGGCGAAAGCAAAACGCCGCTGGTACTTGGAAAATATCTTTCACCTCTCGGAGTAAGCCGTGGCAACTTTTCTCCTCTCGGAGTAAGTCGTGGCAACTTTTCTCCTCTCGGAGTCAGTCGCGGCGAAGTTTCTCCTCTCGGAGTAAGCCGTGGCAACTTTTCTCCTCT
Organism: Ectemnius cavifrons; assembly: GCA_964023945.1. Taxonomy (NCBI): domain Eukaryota; kingdom Metazoa; phylum Arthropoda; class Insecta; order Hymenoptera; family Crabronidae; genus Ectemnius; species Ectemnius cavifrons. The sequence goes on from CAXIEQ010000081.1 coordinate 3,018, forward strand.
CGGAGTAAGTCGTGGCAACTTTTCTCCTCTCGGAGTAAGTCGTGGCGAAAGCAAGACGCCGCTGGTACTTGGAAAAATATCTTTCACCTCTCGGAGTAAGTCGTGGCGAATTCTCAGCTCTCGGAGTAAGCCGTGGCAACTTTTCTCCTCTCGGAGTAAGTGGTGGCAACTTTTCACCTCCCGGAGTAAGCCGTGGCAACTTTTCTCCTCTCGGAGTCAGTCGCGGCGAAGTTTCACCTCTTGGAGTAAGCCGTGGCAATTTTTCTCCTCTCGGAGTCAGTCGCGGCGAAGTTTCACCTCTTGGAGTAAGCCGTGGCAACTTTTCTCCTCTCGGAGTAAGTCATGGCGAATTCTCACCTCTCGGAGTAAGCCGTGGCAACTTTTCTCCTCTCGGAGTAAGCCGTGTCAACTTTTCTCCTCTCGGAGTAAGTCGCGGCGAAGTTTCACCTCTCGGAGTAAGCCGTGGCAACTCTTCTCCTCTCGGAGTAAGTCGTGGCGAAGTTTCACCTCTCGGAGTAAGCCGTGGCAACTTTTCTCCTCTCGGAGTAAGTCGCGGCGAAGTTTCACCTCTCGGAGTAAGCCGTGGCAACTTTTCTCCTCTCGGAGTAAGTCGCGGCGAAGTTTCACCTCTCGGAGTAAGCCGTGGCAACTTTTCTCCTCTCGGAGTAAGTCGTGGCAACTTTTCTCCTCTCGGAGTAAGTCGTGGCGAAAGCAAGACGCCGCTGGTACTTGGAAAAATATCTTTCACCTCTCGGAGTAAGTCGTGGCGAATTCTCAGCTCTCGGAGTAAGCCGTGGCAACTTTTCTCCTCTCGGAGTAAGTGGTGGCAACTTTTCACCTCCCGGAGTAAGCCGTGGCAACTTTTCTCCTCTCGGAGTAAGTCGTGGCGAAGTTTCACCTCTCGGAGTAAGCCGTGGCAACTTTTCTCCTCTCGGAGTAAGTCGTGGCAACTTTTCTCCTCTCGGAGTAAGTCGCGGCGAAGTTTCTCCTCTCGGAGTAAGCCGTGGCTACTTTTCTCCTCTCGGAGTAAGTCGTGGCGAATTCTCACCTCTCGGAGTAAGCCGTGGCGAAGATTCACCTCTCGGAGTAAGCCGTGGCAACTTTTCTCCTCTCGGAGTAAGTCGCGGCGAAGTTTCTCCTCTCGGAGTAAGCCGTGGCTACTTTTCTCCTCTCGGAGTAAGTCGTGGCGAAGTTTCACCTCTCGGAGTAAGTCGTGGCGAAGTTTCACCTCTTGGAGTAAGCCGTGGCAACTTTTCTCCTCTCGGAGTAAGTCGTGGCGAAAGCAAGACGCCGCTGGTACTTGGAAAAATATATTTCACCTCTCGGAGTAAGCAACGGCAACTTTTCCCCTCTCGGAGTAAGTCGCGGCGAAGTTTCACCTCTCGGAGTAAGCCGTGGCAACTTTTCTCCTCTCGGAGTAAGTCGTGGCAACTTTTCTCCTCTCGGAGTAAGTCGCGGCGAAGTTTCTCCTCTCGGAGTAAGCCGTGGCTACTTTTCTCCTCTCGGAGTAAGTCGTGGCGAATTCTCACCTCTCGGAGTAAGCCGTGGCGAAGTTTCACCTCTCGGAGTAAGCCGTGGCAACTTTTCTCCTCTCGGAGTAAGTCGTGGCAACTTTTCTCCTCTCGGAGTAAGTCGTGGCGAAAGCAAGACGCCGCTGGTACTTGGAAAAGTATCTTTCACCTCCCGGAGTAAGTCGTGGCAACTTTTCTCCTCTCGGAGTAAGTCGTGGCGAAGTTTCACCTCTCGGAGTAAGCCGTGGCAACTTTTCTCCTCTCGGAGTAAGTCGCGGCGAAGTTTCACCTCTTGGAGTAAGCCGTGGCAACTTTTCTCCTCTCGGAGTAAGTCGCGCCGAAGTTTCACCTCTCGGAGTAAGCCGTGGCAACTTTTCTCCTCTCGGAGTAAGTCGTGGCAACTTTTCTCCTCTCGGAGTAAGTCGTGGCGAAGTTTCACCTCTTGGAGTAAGCCGTGGCAACTTTTCTCCTCTCGGAGTAAGTCATGGCGAATTCTCACCTCTCGGAGTAAGCCGTGGCAACTTTTCTCCTCTCGGAGTAAGTCGTGGCAACTTTTCTCCTCTCGGAGTCAGTCGCGGCGAAGTTTCTCCTCTCGGAGTAAGCCGTGGCTACTTTTCTCCTCTCGGAGTAAGTCGTGGCGAATTCTCACCTCTCGGAGTAAGCCGTGGCGAAGTTTCACCTCTCGGAGTAAGCCGTGGCAACTTTTCTCCTCTCGGAGTAAGTCGTGGCAAAGTTTCACCTCTCGGAGTAAGCCGTGGCAACTTTTCTCCTCTCGGAGTAAGTCGCGGCGAAGTTTCACCTCTCGGAGTAAGCCGTGGCAACTTTTCTCCTCTCGGAGTAAGTCGTGGCAACTTTTCTCCTCTCGGAGTAAGTCGTGGCGAAAGCAAGACGCCGCTGGTACTTGGAAAAGTATCTTTCACCTCCCGGAGTAAGTCGTGGCAACTTTTCTCCTCTCGGAGTAAGTCGTGGCGAAAGCAAGACGCCGCTGGTACTTGGAAAATATCTTTCACCTCTCGGAGTAAGCCGTGGCAACTTTTCTCCTCTCGGTGTAAGTCGTGGCAACTTTTCTCCTCTCGGAGTCAGTCGCGGCGAAGTTTCACCTCTTGGAGTAAGCCGTGGCAATTTTTCTCCTCTCGGAGTAAGTCGCGGCGAAGTTTCACCTCTTGGAGTAAGCCGTGGCAACTTTTCTCCTCTCGGAGTAAGTCGCGCCGAAGTTTCACCTCTCGGAGTAAGCCGTGGCAACTTTTCTCCTCTCGGAGTAAGTCGCGGCGAAGTTTCACCTCTCGGAGTAAGCCGTGGCGAAGTTTCACCTCTTGGAGTAAGCCGTGGCAACTTTTCTCCTCTCGGAATAAGTCATGGCGAATTCTCACCTCTCGGAGTAAGCCGTGGCAACTTTTCTCCTCTTGGAGTAAGTCGTGGCAACTTTTCTCCTCTCGGAGTCAGTCGCGGCGAAGTTTCTCCTCTCGGAGTAAGCCGTGGCTACTTTTCTCCTCTCGGAGTAAGTCGTGGCGAATTCTCACCTCTCGGAGTAAGCCGTGGCGAAGTTTCACCTCTCGGAGTAAGCCGTGGCAACTTTTCTCCTCTCGGAGTAAGTCGTGGCAACTTTTCTCCTCTCGGAGTAAGTCGTGGCGAAAGCAAGACGCCGCTGGTACTTGGAAAAATATCTTTCACCTCTCGGAGTAAGTCGCGGTGAAGTTTCACCTCTCGGAGTAAGCCGTGGCAACTTTTCTCCTCTCGGTGTAAGTCATGGCGAAGTTTCACCTCTCGGAGTAAGCCGTGGCAACATTTCTCCTCTCGGAGTAAGTCGTGGCAACTTTTCTCCTCTCGGAGTAAGTCGCCGCGAAAGCAAGACGCCGCCGGTACTTGGAAAAATATCTTTCACCTCTCGGAGTAAGTCGTGGCGAAGTTTCACCTCTCGGAGTAAGTCGTGGCGAAGTTTCACCTCTTGGAGTAAGCCGTGGCAACTTTTCTCCTCTCGGAGTAAGTCGTGGCGAAAGCAAGACGCCGCTGGTACTTGGAAAAATATATTTCACCTCTCGGAGTAAGCAACGGCAACTTTTCCCCTCTCGGAGTAAGTCGCGGCGAAGTTTCACCTCTCGGAGTAAGCCGTGGCAACTTTTCTCCTCTCGGAGTAAGTCGCGGCGAAGTTTCACCTCTCGGAGTAAGCCGTGGCAACTTTTCTCCTCTCGGAGTAAGTCGTGGCGAAGTTTCACCTCTCGGAGTAAGCCGTGGCAACTTTTCTCCTCTCGGAGTAAGTCGCGGCGAAGTTTCACCTCTCGGAGTAAGCCGTGGCAACTTTTCTCCTCTCGGAGTAAGTCGTGGCGAAAGCAAGACGCCGCTGGTACTTGGAAAAGTATCTTTCACCTCCCGGAGTAAGTCGTGGCAACTATTCTCCTCTCGGAGTAAGTCGTGGCGAAGTTTCACCTCTCGGAGTAAGCCGTGGCAACTTTTCTCCTCTCGGAGTAAGTCGCGGCGAAGTTTCACCTCTCGGAGTAAGCCGTGGCAACTTTTCTCCTCTCGGAGTAAGTCGTGGCGAAGTTTCACCTCTCGGAGTAAGCCGTGGCAACTTTTCTCCTCTCGGAGTAAGTCGCGGCGAAGTTTCACCTCTCGGAGTAAGCCGTGGCAACTTTTCTCCTCTCGGAGTAAGCCGTGGCAACTTTTCTCCTCTCGGAGTAAGTCGTGGCGAAGTTTCACCTCTCGGAGTAAGCCGTGGCAACTTTTCTCCTCTCGGAGTAAGTCGCGGCGAAGTTTCACCTCTCGGAGTAAGCCGTGGCAACTTTTCTCCTCTCGGAGTAAGTCGCGGCGAAGTTTCACCTCTCGGAGTAAGCCGTGGCAACTTTTCTCCTCTCGGAGTAAGCCGTGGCAACTTTTCTCCTCTCGGAGTCAGTCGCGGCGAAGTTTCTCCTCTCGGAGTAAGCCGTGGCTACTTTTCTCCTCTCGGAGTAAGTCGTGGCGAATTCTCACCTCTCGGAGTAAGCCGTGGCGATGTTTCACCTCTCGGAGTAAGCCGTGGCAACTTTTCTCCTCTCGGAGTAAGTCGCGCCGAAGTTTCACCTCTCGGAGTAAGCCGTGGCAACTTTTCTCCTCTCGGAGTAAGTCGTGGCAACTTTTCTCCTCTCGGAGTAAGTCGTGGCGAAAGCAAGACGCCGCTGGTACTTGGAAAAGTATCTTTCACCTCCCGGAGTAAGTGGTGGCAACTTTTCTCCTCTCGGAGTAAGTCGTGGCGAAGTTTCACCTCTCGGAGTAAGCCGTGGCAACTTTTCTCCTCTCGGAGTAAGTCGCGGCGAAGTTTCACCTCTTGGAGTAAGCCGTGGCAACTTTTCTCCTCTCGGAGTAAGTCGTGGCGAAGTTTCACCTCTTGGAGTAAGCCGTGGCAACTTTTCTCCTCTCGGAGTAAGTCATGGCGAAGTTTCTCCTCTCGGAGTAAGCCGTGGCTACTTTTCTCCTCTCGGAGTAAGTCGTGGCGAATTCTCACCTCTCGGAGTAAGCCGTGGCGAAGTTTCACCTCTCGGAGTAAGCCGTGGCAACTTTTCTCCTCTCGGAGTAAGTCGTGGCGAAGTTTCACCTCTCGGAGTAAGCCGTGGCAACTTTTCTCCTCTCGGAGTAAGTCGCGGCGAAGTTTCACCTCTCGGAGTAAGCCGTGGCAACTTTTCTCCTCTCGGAGTAAGTCGCGGCGAAGTTTCACCTCTCGGAGTAAGCCGTGGCAACTTTTCTCCTCTCGGAGTAAGCCGTGGCAACTTTTCTCCTCTCGGAGTCAGTCGCGGCGAAGTTTCTCCTCTCGGAGTAAGCCGTGGCTACTTTTCTCCTCTCGGAGTAAGTCGTGGCGAATTCTCACCTCTCGGAGTAAGCCGTGGCAACTTTTCTCCTCTCGGAGTAAGTCGCGCCGAAGTTTCACCTCTCGGAGTAAGCCGTGGCAACTTTTCTCCTCTCGGAGTAAGTCGTGGCAACTTTTCTCCTCTCGGAGTAAGTCGTGGCGAAAGCAAGACGCCGCTGGTACTTGGAAAAGTATCTTTCACCTCCCGGAGTAAGTCGTGGCAACTTTTCTCCTCTCGGAGTAAGTCGTGGCGAAGTTTCACCTCTCGGAGTAAGCCGTGGCAACTTTTCTCCTCTCGGAGTAAGTCGCGGCGAAGTTTCACCTCTTGGAGTAAGCCGTGGCAACTTTTCTCCTCTCGGAGTAAGTCGTGGCGAAGTTTCACCTCTTGGAGTAAGCCGTGGCAACTTTTCTCCTCTCGGAGTAAGTCATGGCGAAGTTTCTCCTCTCGGAGTAAGCCGTGGCTACTTTTCTCCTCTCGGAGTAAGTCGTGGCGAAAGCAAGACGCCGCTGGTACTTGGAAAAGTATCTTTCACCTCCCGGAGTAAGTCGTGGCAACTTTTCTCCTCTCGGAGTAAGTCGTGGCGAAAGCAAGACGCCGCTGGTACTTGGAAAATATCTTTCACCTCTCGGAGTAAGCCGTGGCAACTTTTCTCCTCTCGGAGTAAGTCGTGGCAACTTTTCTCCTCTCGGAGTCAGTCGCGGCGAAGTTTCACCTCTTGGAGTAAGCCGTGGCAATTTTTCTCCTCTCGGAGTAAGTCGCGGCGAAGTTTCACCTCTTGGAGTAAGCCGTGGCAACTTTTCTCCTCTCGGAGTAAGTCGCGCCGAAGTTTCACCTCTCGGAGTAAGCCGTGGCAACTTTTCTCCTCTCGGAGTAAGTCGCGGCGAAGTTTCACCTCTCGGAGTAAGCCGTGGCGAAGTTTCACCTCTTGGAGTAAGCCGTGGCAACTTTTCTCCTCTCGGAGTAAGTCATGGCGAATTCTCACCTCTCGGAGTAAGCCGTGGCAACTTTTCTCCTCTCGGAGTAAGTCGCGGCGAAGTTTCACCTCTCGGAGTAAGCCGTGGCGAAGTTTCACCTCTTGGAGTAAGCCGTGGCAACTTTTCTCCTCTCGGAGTAAGTCATGGCGAATTCTCACCTCTCGGAGTAAGCCGTGGCAACTTTTCTCCTCTCGGAGTAAGTCGCGCCGAAGTTTCACCTCTCGGAGTAAGCCGTGGCAACTTTTCTCCTCTCGGAGTAAGTCGCGCCGAAGTTTCACCTCTCGGAGTAAGCCGTGGCAACTTTTCTCCTCTCGGAGTAAGTCGCGGCGAAGTTTCACCTCTCGGAGTAAGCCGTGGCGAAGTTTCACCTCTTGGAGTAAGCCGTGGCAACTTTTCTCCTCTCGGAGTAAGTCATGGCGAATTCTCACCTCTCGGAGTAAGCCGTGGCAACTTTTCTCCTCTTGGAGTAAGTCGTGGCAACTTTTCTCCTCTCGGAGTCAGTCGCGGCGAAGTTTCTCCTCTCGGAGTAAGCCGTGGCTACTTTTCTCCTCTCGGAGTAAGTCGTGGCGAATTCTCACCTCTCGGAGTAAGCCGTGGCGAAGTTTCACCTCTCGGAGTAAGCCGTGGCAACTTTTCTCCTCTCGGAGTAAGTCGTGGCAACTTTTCTCCTCTCGGAGTAAGTCGTGGCGAAAGCAAGACGCCGCTGGTACTTGGAAAAATATCTTTCACCTCTCGGAGTAAGTCGCGGTGAAGTTTCACCTCTCGGAGTAAGCCGTGGCAACTTTTCTCCTCTCGGTGTAAGTCATGGCGAAGTTTCACCTCTCGGAGTAAGCCGTGGCAACATTTCTCCTCTCGGAGTAAGTCGTGGCAACTTTTCTCCTCTCGGAGTAAGTCGCCGCGAAAGCAAGACGCCGCCGGTACTTGGAAAAATATCTTTCACCTCTCGGAGTAAGTCGTGGCGAAGTTTCACCTCTCGGAGTAAGTCGTGGCGAAGTTTCACCTCTTGGAGTAAGCCGTGGCAACTTTTCTCCTCTCGGAGTAAGTCGTGGCGAAAGCAAGACGCCGCTGGTACTTGGAAAAATATATTTCACCTCTCGGAGTAAGCAACGGCAACTTTTCCCCTCTCGGAGTAAGTCGCGGCGAAGTTTCACCTCTCGGAGTAAGCCGTGGCAACTTTTCTCCTCTCGGAGTAAGTCGTGGCAACTTTTCTCCTCTCGGAGTAAGTCGCGGCGAAGTTTCTCCTCTCGGAGTAAGCCGTGGCTACTTTTCTCCTCTCGGAGTAAGTCGTGGCGAATTCTCACCTCTCGGAGTAAGCCGTGGCGAAGTTTCACCTCTCGGAGTAAGCCGTGGCAACTTTTCTCCTCTCGGAGTAAGTCGTGGCAACTTTTCTCCTCTCGGAGTAAGTCGTGGCGAAAGCAAGACGCCGCTGGTACTTGGAAAAGTATCTTTCACCTCCCGGAGTAAGTCGTGGCAACTTTTCTCCTCTCGGAGTAAGTCGTGGCGAAGTTTCACCTCTCGGAGTAAGCCGTGGCAACTTTTCTCCTCTCGGAGTAAGTCGCGGCGAAGTTTCACCTCTTGGAGTAAGCCGTGGCAACTTTTCTCCTCTCGGAGTAAGTCGCGCCGAAGTTTCACCTCTCGGAGTAAGCCGTGGCAACTTTTCTCCTCTCGGAGTAAGTCGTGGCAACTTTTCTCCTCTCGGAGTAAGTCGTGGCGAAGTTTCACCTCTTGGAGTAAGCCGTGGCAACTTTTCTCCTCTCGGAGTAAGTCATGGCGAATTCTCACCTCTCGGAGTAAGCCGTGGCAACTTTTCTCCTCTCGGAGTAAGTCGTGGCAACTTTTCTCCTCTCGGAGTCAGTCGCGGCGAAGTTTCTCCTCTCGGAGTAAGCCGTGGCTACTTTTCTCCTCTCGGAGTAAGTCGTGGCGAATTCTCACCTCTCGGAGTAAGCCGTGGCGAAGTTTCACCTCTCGGAGTAAGTCGTGGCAACTTTTCTCCTCTCGGAGTAAGTCGTGGCGAAAGCAAGACGCCGCTGGTACTTGGAAAAATATCTTTCACCTCTCGGAGTAAGTCGCGGTGAAGTTTCACCTCTCGGAGTAAGCCGTGGCAACTTTTCTCCTCTCGGTGTAAGTCATGGCGAAGTTTCACCTCTCGGAGTAAGCCGTGGCAACATTTCTCCTCTCGGAGTAAGTCGTGGCAACTTTTCTCCTCTCGGAGTAAGTCGCCGCGAAAGCAAGACGCCGCCGGTACTTGGAAAAATATCTTTCACCTCTCGGAGTAAGTCGTGGCGAAGTTTCACCTCTCGGAGTAAGTCGTGGCGAAGTTTCACCTCTTGGAGTAAGCCGTGGCAACTTTTCTCCTCTCGGAGTAAGTCGTGGCGAAAGCAAGACGCCGCTGGTACTTGGAAAAATATATTTCACCTCTCGGAGTAAGCAACGGCAACTTTTCCCCTCTCGGAGTAAGTCGCGGCGAAGTTTCACCTCTCGGAGTAAGCCGTGGCAACTTTTCTCCTCTCGGAGTAAGTCGTGGCAACTTTTCTCCTCTCGGAGTAAGTCGCGGCGAAGTTTCTCCTCTCGGAGTAAGCCGTGGCTACTTTTCTCCTCTCGGAGTAAGTCGTGGCGAATTCTCACCTCTCGGAGTAAGCCGTGGCGAAGTTTCACCTCTCGGAGTAAGCCGTGGCAACTTTTCTCCTCTCGGAGTAAGTCGTGGCAACTTTTCTCCTCTCGGAGTAAGTCGTGGCGAAAGCAAGACGCCGCTGGTACTTGGAAAAGTATCTTTCACCTCCCGGAGTAAGTCGTGGCAACTTTTCTCCTCTCGGAGTAAGTCGTGGCGAAGTTTCACCTCTCGGAGTAAGCCGTGGCAACTTTTCTCCTCTCGGAGTAAGTCGCGGCGAAGTTTCACCTCTTGGAGTAAGCCGTGGCAACTTTTCTCCTCTCGGAGTAAGTCGCGCCGAAGTTTCACCTCTCGGAGTAAGCCGTGGCAACTTTTCTCCTCTCGGAGTAAGTCGTGGCAACTTTTCTCCTCTCGGAGTAAGTCGTGGCGAAGTTTCACCTCTTGGAGTAAGCCGTGGCAACTTTTCTCCTCTCGGAGTAAGTCATGGCGAATTCTCACCTCTCGGAGTAAGCCGTGGCAACTTTTCTCCTCTCGGAGTAAGTCGTGGCAACTTTTCTCCTCTCGGAGTCAGTCGCGGCGAAGTTTCTCCTCTCGGAGTAAGCCGTGGCTACTTTTCTCCTCTCGGAGTAAGTCGTGGCGAATTCTCACCTCTCGGAGTAAGCCGTGGCGAAGTTTCACCTCTCGGAGTAAGCCGTGGCAACTTTTCTCCTCTCGGAGTAAGTCGTGGCGAAGTTTCACCTCTCGGAGTAAGCCGTGGCAACTTTTCTCCTCTCGGAGTAAGTCGCGGCGAAGTTTCACCTCTCGGAGTAAGCCGTGGCAACTTTTCTCCTCTCGGAGTAAGTCGTGGCAACTTTTCTCCTCTCGGAGTAAGTCGTGGCGAAAGCAAGACGCCGCTGGTACTTGGAAAAGTATCTTTCACCTCCCGGAGTAAGTCGTGGCAACTTTTCTCCTCTCGGAGTAAGTCGTGGCGAAAGCAAGACGCCGCTGGTACTTGGAAAATATCTTTCACCTCTCGGAGTAAGCCGTGGCAACTTTTCTCCTCTCGGAGTAAGTCGTGGCAACTTTTCTCCTCTCTGAGTCAGTCGCGGCGAAGTTTCACCTCTTGGAGTAAGCCGTGGCAATTTTTCTCCTCTCGGAGTAAGTCGCGGCGAAGTTTCACCTCTTGGAGTAAGCCGTGGCAACTTTTCTCCTCTCGGAGTAAGTCGCGCCGAAGTTTCACCTCTCGGAGTAAGCCGTGGCAACTTTTCTCCTCTCGGAGTAAGTCGCGGCGAAGTTTCACCTCTCGGAGTAAGCCGTGGCGAAGTTTCACCTCTTGGAGTAAGCCGTGGCAACTTTTCTCCTCTCGGAGTAAGTCATGGCGAATTCTCACCTCTCGGAGTAAGCCGTGGCAACTTTTCTCCTCTTGGAGTAAGTCGTGGCAACTTTTCTCCTCTCGGAGTCAGTCGCGGCGAAGTTTCTCCTCTCGGAGTAAGCCGTGGCTACTTTTCTCCTCTCGGAGTAAGTCGTGGCGAATTCTCACCTCTCGGAGTAAGCCGTGGCGAAGTTTCACCTCTCGGAGTAAGCCGTGGCAACTTTTCTCCTCTCGGAGTAAGTCGTGGCAACTTTTCTCCTCTCGGAGTAAGTCGTGGCGAAAGCAAGACGCCGCTGGTACTTGGAAAAATATCTTTCACCTCTCGGAGTAAGTCGTGGCGAATTCTCAGCTCTCGGAGTAAGCCGTGGCAACTTTTCTCCTCTCGGAGTAAGTGGTGGCAACTTTTCACCTCCCGGAGTAAGCCGTGGCAACTTTTCTCCTCTCGGAGTAAGTCGCGGCGAAGTTTCACCTCTCGGAGTAAGCCGTGGCAACTTTTCTCCTCTCGGAGTAAGTCGTGCCGAAGTTTCACCTCTCGGAGTAAGCCGTGGCAACTTTTCTCCTCTCGGAGTAAGTCGTGGCAACTTTTCTCCTCTCGGAGTAAGTCGCGGCGAAAGTAAGACGCCGCTGGTACTTGGAAAAATATCTTTCACCTCTCGGAGTAAGTCGCGGTGAAGTTTCACCTCTCGGAGTAAGCCGTGGCAACTTTTCTCCTCTCGGTGTAAGTCATGGCGAAGTTTCACCTCTCGGAGTAAGCCGTGGCAACATTTCTCCTCTCGGAGTAAGTCGTGGCAACTTTTCTCCTCTCGGAGTAAGTCGCCGCGAAAGCAAGACGCCGCCGGTACTTGGAAAAATATCTTTCACCTCTCGGAGTAAGTCGCGGCGAAGTTTCACCTCTCGGAGTAAACCGTGGCAACTTTTCTCCTCTCGGAGTAAGTCGTGGCGTAAGCAAGACGCCGCTGGTACTTGGAAAAATATATTTCACCTCTCGGAGTAAGCCGCGGCAAAGTTTCTCCTCTCGGAGTAAGTCGTGGCGAAGTTTCACCTCTCGGAGTAAGCCGTGGCAACTTTTCTCCTCTCGGAGTAAGTCGTGGCGAATTCTCACCTCTCGGAGTAAGTCGCGGCGAAGTCTCACCTCTCGGAGTAAACCGTGGCAACTTTTCTCCTCTCGGAGTAAGTCGCGGCGAAAGCAAGACGCCGGTGGTACTTGGAAAAATATCTTTCACCTCTCGGAGTAAGTCGTGGCGAAGTTTCACCTCTCGGAGTAAGTCGTGGCGAAGTTTCACCTCTTGGAGTAAGCCGTGGCAACTTTTCTCCTCTCGGAGTAAGTCATGGCGAAATCTCACCTCTCGGAGTAAGCCGTGGCAACTTTTCTCCTCTCGGAGTAAGTCGTGGCAACTTTTCTCCTCTCGGAGTAAGTCGTGGCGAAAGCAAGACGCCGCTGGTACTTGGAAAAATATATTTCACCTCTCGGAGTAAGCAACGGCAACTTTTCCCCTCTCGGAGTAAGTCGCGGCGAAGTTTCACCTCTCGGAGTAAGTCGTGGCGAAGTTTCACCTCTTGGAGTAAGCCGTGGCAACTTTTCTCCTCTCGGAGTAAGTCATGGCGAAATCTCACCTCTCGGAGTAAGCCGTGGCAACTTTTCTCCTCTCGGAGTAAGTCATGGCGAATTCTCACCTCTCGGAGTAAGCCGTGGCAACTTTTCTCCTCTCGGAGTAAGTCGTGGCAACTTTTCTCCTCTCGGAGTCAGTCGCGGCGAAGTTTCTCCTCTCGGAGTAAGCCGTGGCTACTTTTCTCCTCTCGGAGTAAGTCGTGGCGAATTCTCACCTCTCGGAGTAAGCCGTGGCGAAGTTTCACCTCTCGGAGTAAGCCGTGGCAACTTTTCTCCTCTCGGAGTAAGTCGTGGCAACTTTTCTCCTCTCGGAGTCAGTCGCGGCGAAGTTTCTCCTCTCGGAGTAAGCCGTGGCTACTTTTCTCCTCTCGGAGTAAGTCGTGGCAACTTTTCACCTCTGGGAGTAAGCCGTGTCAACTTTTCTCCTCTCGGAGTAAGTCGCGGCGAAGTTTCACCTCTCGGAGTAAGCCGTGGCAACTCTTCTCCTCTCGGAGTAAGTCGTGGCGAAGTTTCACCTCTCGGAGTAAGCCGTGGCAACTTTTCTCCTCTCGGAGTAAGTCGTGGCGAAGTTTCACCTCTTGGAGTAAGCCGTGGCAACTTTTCTCCTCTCGGAGTAAGTCATGGCGAATTCTCACCTCTCGGAGTAAGCCGTGGCAACTTTTCTCCTCTCGGAGTAAGTCGTGGCAACTTTTCTCCTCTCGGAGTCAGTCGCGGCGAAGTTTCTCCTCTCGGAGTAAGCCGTGGCTACTTTTCTCCTCTCGGAGTAAGTCGTGGCGAATTCTCACCTCTCGGAGTAAGCCGTGGCGAAGTTTCACCTCTCGGAGTAAGCCGTGGCAACTTTTCTCCTCTCGGAGTAAGTCGTGGCGAAGTTTCACCTCTCGGAGTAAGCCGTGGCAACTTTTCTCCTCTCGGAGTAAGTCGCGGCGAAGTTTCACCTCTCGGAGTAAGCCGTGGCAACTTTTCTCCTCTCGGAGTAAGTCGCGGCGAAGTTTCACCTCTCGGAGTAAGCCGTGGCAAGTTTTCTCCTCTCGGAGTAAGTCGTGGCAACTTTTCTCCTCTCGGAGTAAGTCGTGGCGAAAGCAAGACGCCGCTGGTACTTGGAAAAATATCTTTCACCTCTCGGAGTAAGTCGTGGCGAATTCTCAGCTCTCGGAGTAAGCCGTGGCAACTTTTCTCCTCTCGGAGTAAGTGGTGGCAACTTTTCACCTCCCGGAGTAAGCCGTGGCAACTTTTCTCCTCTCGGAGTAAGTCGCGGCGAAGTTTCACCTCTCGGAGTAAGCCGTGGCAACTTTTCTCCTCTCGGAGTAAGTCGTGGCGAAGTTTCACCTCTCGGAGTAAGCCGTGGCAACCTTTCTCCTCTCGGAGTAAGTCGTGGCGAAGTTTCACCTCTAGGAGTAAGCCGTGGCAACTTTTCTCCTCTCGGAGTCAGTCGCGGCGAAGTTTCTCCTCTCGGAGTAAGCCGTGGCTACTTTTCTCCTCTCGGAGTAAGTCGTGGCGAATTCTCACCTCTCGGAGTAAGCCGTGGCGATGTTTCACCTCTCGGAGTAAGCCGTGGCAACTTTTCTCCTCTCGGAGTAAGTCGCGCCGAAGTTTCACCTCTCGGAGTAAGCCGTGGCAACTTTTCTCCTCTCGGAGTAAGTCGTGGCAACTTTTCTCCTCTCGGAGTAAGTCGTGGCGAAAGCAAGACGCCGCTGGTACTTGGAAAAGTATCTTTCACCTCCCGGAGTAAGTCGTGGCAACTTTTCTCCTCTCGGAGTAAGTCGTGGCGAAAGCAAGACGCCGCTGGTACTTGGAAAATATCTTTCACCTCTCGGAGTAAGCCGTGGCAACTTTTCTCCTCTCGGAGTAAGTCGTGGCAACTTTTCTCCTCTCGGAGTCAGTCGCGGCGAAGTTTCACCTTTCGGAGTAAGTCGTGGCAACTTTTCTCCTCTCGGAGTAAGTCGTGGCGAAGTTTCACCTCTTGGAGTAAGCCGTGGCAACTTTTCTCCTCTCGGAGTAAGTCATGGCGAATTCTCACCTCTCGGAGTAAGCCGTGGCAACTTTTCTCCTCTCGGAGTAAGTCGTGGCAACTTTTCTCCTCTCGGAGTCAGTCGCGGCGAAGTTTCACCTCTTGGAGTAAGCCGTGGCAATTTTTCTCCTCTCGGAGTAAGTCGCGGCGAAGTTTCACCTCTTGGAGTAAGCCGTGGCAACTTTTCTCCTCTCGGAGTAAGTCGCGCCGAAGTTTCACCTCTCGGAGTAAGCCGTGGCAACTTTTCTCCTCTCGGAGTAAGTCGTGGCAACTTTTCTCCTCTCGGAGTAAGTCGTGGCGAAAGCAAGACGCCGCTGGTACTTGGAAAAGTATCTTTCACCTCCCGGAGTAAGTCGTGGCAACTTTTCTCCTCTCGGAGTAAGTCGTGGCGAAAGCAAGACGCCGCTGGTACTTGGAAAATATCTTTCACCTCTCGGAGTAAGCCGTGGCAACTTTTCTCCTCTCGGAGTAAGTCGTGGCAACTTTTCTCCTCTCGGAGTCAGTCGCGGCGAAGTTTCACCTCTCGGAGTAAGTCGTGGCAACTTTTCTCCTCTCGGAGTAAGTCGTGGCGAAGTTTCACCTCTTGGAGTAAGCCGTGGCAACTTTTCTCCTCTCGGAGTAAGTCATGGCGAATTCTCACCTCTCGGAGTAAGCCGTGGCAACTTTTCTCCTCTCGGAGTAAGTCGTGGCAACTTTTCTCCTCTCGGAGTCAGTCGCGGCGAAGTTTCACCTCTTGGAGTAAGCCGTGGCAATTTTTCTCCTCTCGGAGTCAGTCGCGGCGAAGTTTCACCTCTTGGAGTAAGCCGTGGCAACTTTTCTCCTCTCGGAGTAAGTCATGGCGAATTCTCACCTCTCGGAGTAAGCCGTGGCAACTTTTCTCCTCTCGGAGTAAGTCGTGGCAACTTTTCTCCTCTCGGAGTCAGTCGCGGCGAAGTTTCTCCTCTCGGAGTAAGCCGTGGCTACTTTTCTCCTCTCGGAGTAAGTCGTGGCGAATTCTCACCTCTCGGAGTAAGCCGTGGCGAAGTTTCACCTCTCGGAGTAAGCCGTGGCAACTTTTCTCCTCTCGGAGTAAGTCGTGGCAACTTTTCTCCTCTCGGAGTCAGTCGCGGCGAAGTTTCTCCTCTCGGAGTAAGCCGTGG
>CAXIEQ010000082.1:0-30069 GCA_964023945.1 Ectemnius cavifrons
AATTCTCACATCTCGGAGTAAGCCGTGGCAACTTTTCTCCTCTCGGAGTACGTCGCGGCGAAGTTTCACCTCTCGGAGTAAGTCGTGGCAACTTTTCTCCTGTCGGAGTAAGTCGTGGCGAAAGCAAGACGCCGCTGGTACTTGGAAAAATATCTTTCACCTCTCGGAGTAAGTCGTGGCGAATTCTCACCTCTCGGAGTAAGCCGTGGCAACTTTTCTCCTCTCGGAGTAAGTCGTGGCGAATTCTCACTTCTCGGAGTAAGCCGTGGCAACTTTTCTCCTCTCGGAGTAAGTCGTGGCGAAAGCAAGACGCCGCTGGTACTTGGAAAAATATCTTTCACATCTCGGAGTAAGTCGTGGCGAATTCTCACCTCTCGGAGTAAGTCGCGGCGAAGTTTCACCTCTCGCAGTAAGCCGTGGCAACTTTTCTCCTCTCGGAGTAAGCCGTGGCAACTTTTCTCCTCTCGGAGTAAGTCGTGGCGAATTCTCACCTCCCGGAGTAGCCGTGGCAACTTTTCTCCTCTCGGAGTAAGTCGTGGCCAAAGCAAGACGCCGCTGGTACTTGGAAAAATATCTTTCACCTCTCGGAGTAAGTCGTGGCGAATTATCACCTCTCGGAGTAAGCCGTGGCAACTTTTCTCCTCTCGGAGTAAGTCGTGGCAACTTTTCTCCTCTCGGAGTAAGTCGTGGCGAAAGCAAGACGCCGCTGGTACTTGGAAAAATATCTTTCACCTCTCGGAGGAAGTCGTGGCGAATTCTCACCTCTCGGAGTAAGTCGCGGCGAAGTTTCACCTCTCGGAGTAAGCCGTGGCAACTTTTCTCCTCTCGGAGTAAGTCGTGGCAACTTTTCTCCTCTCGAAGTTAGTCGTGGCGAAAGCAAGACGCCGCTAGTACTTGGAAAAATATCTTTCACCTCTTCGGAGTAAGTCGTGGCGAATTCTCACCTCTCGGAGTAAGCCGTGGCAAATTTTCTCCTCTCGGAGTAAGTCGTGGCGAAAGCAAGACGCCGCTGGTACTTGGAAAAATATCTTTCACCTCTCGGAGTAAGTCGCGGCGAAGATTCACTTTTCGGAGTAAGCCGTGGCAACTTTTCTCCTCTCGGAGTAAGTCGCGGCGAAGTTTCACCTCTCGGAGTAAGCCGTGGCAACTTTTCTCCTCTCGGAGTAAGTCGTGGCAACTTTTCTCCTCTCGGAGTAAGTCGTGGCGAAAGCAAGACGCCGCTGGTACTTGGAAAAATATCTTTCACCTCTCGGAGTAAGTCGTGGCGAATTCTCACCTCCCGGAGTAGCCGTGGCAACTTTTCCCCTCTCGGAGTAAGTCGTGGCGAAAGCAAGACGCCGCTGGTACTTGGAAAAATATCTTTCACCTCTCGGAGTAAGTCGTGGCGAATTCTCACATCTCGGAGTAAGCCGTGGCAACTTTTCTCCTCTCGGAGCAAGTCGTGGCGAAGTTTCACCTCTCGGAGTAAGTCGTGGCGAAAGCAAGACGCCGCTGGTACTTGGAAAAATATCTTTCACCTCTCGGAGTAAGTCGTGGCGAAGTTTCACCTCTCGGAGTAAGACGTGGCAACTTTTCTCCTCTCGGAGTAAGTCGCGGCGAAGTTTCACCTCTCGGAGTAAGCCGTGGCAACTAGTCTCCTCTCGGAGTAAGCCGTGGCAACTTGTCTCCTCTCGGAGTAAGTCGTGGCGAATTCTCACTTCCGGAGTAAGCCGTGGCAACCTTTCTCCTCTCGGAGTAAGTCGTGGCGAAAGCAAGGACGCCGCTGGTACTTGGAAAAATATCTTTCACCTCTCGGAGTAAGTCGTGGCGAATTCTCACCTCTCGGAGTAAGTCGCGGCGAAGTTTCACCTCTCGCAGGAAGCCGTGGCAACTTTTCTCCCCTCGGAGTAAGCCGTGGCAACTTTTCTCCTCTCGGAGTAAGTCGTGGCGAATTCTCACCTCCCGGAGTAAGCCGTGGCAACTTTTCTCCTCTCGGAGTAAGTCGTGGCGAATTCTCACATCTCGGAGTAAGCCGTGGCAACTTTTCTCCTCTCGGAGCAAGTCGTGGCGAAGTTTCACCTCTCGGAGTAAGTCGTGGCGAAAGCAAGACGCCGCTGGTACTTGGAAAAATATCTTTCACCTCTCGGAGTAAGTCGTGGCGAAGGTTCACCTCTCGGAGTAAGACGTGGCAACATTTCTCCTCTCGGAGTAAGTCGTGGCAACTTTTCTCCTCTCGGAGTTAGTCGTGGCGAAAGCAAGACGCCGCTGGTACTTGGAAAAATATCTTTCACCTCTCGGAGTAAGTCGTGGCGAATTCTCACCTCTCGGAGTAAGCCGTGGCAACTTTTCTCCTCTCGGAGTAAGTCGTGGCGAATTCTCACCTCCCGGAGTAGCCGTGGCAACTTTTCTCCTCTCGGAGTAAGTCGTGGCGAAAGCAAGACGCCGCTGGTACTTGGAAAAATATCTTTCACCTCTCGGAGAAAGCCGTGGCAACTTTTCTCCTCTCGGAGTAAGTCGTGGCGAAGTTTCACCTCTCGGTGTAAGTTGTGGCGAATTCTCACCTCTCGGAGTAAGACGTGGCAACTTTTCTCCTCTCGGAGTAAGTCGTGGCAACTTTTCTCCTCTCGGAGTAAGTCGCGGCGAAAGCAAGACGCCGCTGGTACTTGGAAAAATATCTTTCACCTCTCGGAGAAAGCCGTGGCAACTTTTCTCCTCTCGGAGTAAGTCGTGGCGAAGTTTCACCTCTCGGTGTAAGTTGTGGCGAATTCTCACCTCTCGGAGTAAGACGTGGCAACTTTTCTCCTCTCGGAGTAAGTCGTGGCAACTTTTCTCCTCTCGGAGTAAGTCGCGGCGAAGTTTCACCTCTCGGAGTAAGCCGTGGCGAATTCTCACCTCTCGGAGTAAGTCGTGGCGAATTCTCACATCTCGGAGTAAGCCGTGGCAACTTTTCTCCTCTCGGAGTACGTCGCGGCGAAGTTTCACCTCTCGGAGTAAGTCGTGGCAACTTTTCTCCTGTCGGAGTAAGTCGTGGCGAAAGCAAGACGCCGCTGGTACTTGGAAAAATATCTTTCACCTCTCGGAGTAAGTCGTGGCGAATTCTCACCTCTCGGAGTAAGCCGTGGCAACTTTTCTCCTCTCGGAATAAGTCGTGGCGAATTCTCACTTCTCGGAGTAAGCCGTGGCAACTTTTCTCCTCTCGGAGTAAGTCGTGGCGAAAGCAAGACGCCGCTGGTACTTGGAAAAATATCTTTCACCTCTCGGAGTAAGTCGTGGCGAATTCTCACCTCTCGGAGTAAGTCGCGGCGAAGTTTCACCTCTCGCAGTAAGCCGTGGCAACTTTTCTCCTCTCGGAGTAAGCCGTGGCAACTTTTCTCCTCTCGGAGTAAGTCGTGGCGAATTCTCACCTCCCGGAGTAGCCGTGGCAACTTTTCTCCTCTCGGAGTAAGTCGTGGCCAAAGCAAGACGCCGCTGGTACTTGGAAAAATATCTTTCACCTCTCGGAGTAAGTCGTGGCGAATTATCACCTCTCGGAGTAAGCCGTGGCAACTTTTCTCCTCTCGGAGTAAGTCGTGGCAACTTTTCTCCTCTCGGAGTAAGTCGTGGCGAAAGCAAGACGCCGCTGGTACTTGGAAAAATATCTTTCACCTCTTGGAGGAAGTCGTGGCGAATTCTCACCTCTCGGAGTAAGTCGCGGCGAAGTTTCACCTCTCGGAGTAAGCCGTGGCAACTTTTCTCCTCTCGGAGTAAGTCGTGGCAACTTTTCTCCTCTCGAAGTTAGTCGTGGCGAAAGCAAGACGCCGCTAGTACTTGGAAAAATATCTTTCACCTCTTCGGAGTAAGTCGTGGCGAATTCTCACCTCTCGGAGTAAGCCGTGGCAAATTTTCTCCTCTCGGAGTAAGTCGTGGCGAAAGCAAGACGCCGCTGGTACTTGGAAAAATATCTTTCACCTCTCGGAGTAAGTCGCGGCGAAGATTCACTTTTCGGAGTAAGCCGTGGCAACTTTTCTCCTCTCGGAGTAAGTCGCGGCGAAGTTTCACCTCTCGGAGTAAGCCGTGGCAACTTTTCTCCTCTCGGAGTAAGTCGTGGCAACTTTTCTCCTCTCGGAGTAAGTCGTGGCGAAAGCAAGACGCCGCTGGTACTTGGAAAAATATCTTTCACCTCTCGGAGTAAGTCGTGGCGAATTCTCACCTCCCGGAGTAGCCGTGGCAACTTTTCTCCTCTCGGAGTAAGTCGTGGCGAAAGCAAGACGCCGCTGGTACTTGGAAAAATATCTTTCACCTCTCGGAGTAAGTCGTGGCGAATTCTCACATCTCGGAGTAAGCCGTGGCAACTTTTCTCCTCTCGGAGCAAGTCGTGGCGAAGTTTCACCTCTCGGAGTAAGTCGTGGCGAAAGCAAGACGCCGCTGGTACTTGGAAAAATATCTTTCACCTCTCGGAGTAAGTCGTGGCGAAGTTTCACCTCTCGGAGTAAGACGTGGCAACTTTTCTCCTCTCGGAGTAAGTCGCGGCGAAGTTTCACCTCTCGGAGTAAGCCGTGGCAACTAGTCTCCTCTCGGAGTAAGCCGTGGCAACTTGTCTCCTCTCGGAGTAAGTCGTGGCGAATTCTCACTTCCCGGAGTAAGCCGTGGCAACCTTTCTCCTCTCGGAGTAAGTCGTGGCGAAAGCAAGACGCCGCTGGTACTTGGAAAAATATCTTTCACCTCTCGGAGTAAGTCGTGGCGAATTCTCACCTCTCGGAGTAAGTCGCGGCGAAGTTTCACCTCTCGCAGGAAGCCGTGGCAACTTTTCTCCCCTCGGAGTAAGCCGTGGCAACTTTTCTCCTCTCGGAGTAAGTCGTGGCGAATTCTCACCTCCCGGAGTAAGCCGTGGCAACTTTTCTCCTCTCGGAGTAAGTCGTGGCGAATTCTCACATCTCGGAGTAAGCCGTGGCAACTTTTCTCCTCTCGGAGCAAGTCGTGGCGAAGTTTCACCTCTCGGAGTAAGTCGTGGCGAAAGCAAGACGCCGCTGGTACTTGGAAAAATATCTTTCACCTCTCGGAGTAAGTCGTGGCGAAGGTTCACCTCTCGGAGTAAGACGTGGCAACATTTCTCCTCTCGGAGTAAGTCGTGGCAACTTTTCTCCTCTCGGAGTAAGTCGTGGCGAATTCTCACCTCCCGGAGTAGCCGTGGCAACTTTTCTCCTCTCGGAGTAAGTCGTGGCGAAAGCAAGACGCCGCTGGTACTTGGAAAAATATCTTTCACCTCTCGGAGAAAGCCGTGGCAACTTTTCTCCTCTCGGAGTAAGTCGTGGCGAAGTTTCACCTCTCGGTGTAAGTTGTGGCGAATTCTCACCTCTCGGAGTAAGACGTGGCAACTTTTCTCCTCTCGGAGTAAGTCGTGGCAACTTTTCTCCTCTCGGAGTAAGTCGCGGCGAAAGCAAGACGCCGCTGGTACTTGGAAAAATATCTTTCACCTCTCGGAGAAAGCCGTGGCAACTTTTCTCCTCTCGGAGTAAGTCGTGGCGAAGTTTCACCTCTCGGTGTAAGTTGTGGCGAATTCTCACCTCTCGGAGTAAGACGTGGCAACTTTTCTCCTCTCGGAGTAAGTCGTGGCAACTTTTCTCCTCTCGGAGTAAGTCGCGGCGAAGTTTCACCTCTCGGAGTAAGCCGTGGCGAATTCTCACCTCTCGGAGTAAGTCGTGGCGAATTCTCACATCTCGGAGTAAGCCGTGGCAACTTTTCTCCTCTCGGAGTACGTCGCGGCGAAGTTTCACCTCTCGGAGTAAGTCGTGGCAACTTTTCTCCTGTCGGAGTAAGTCGTGGCGAAAGCAAGACGCCGCTGGTACTTGGAAAAATATCTTTCACCTCTCGGAGTAAGTCGTGGCGAATTCTCACCTCTCGGAGTAAGCCGTGGCAACTTTTCTCCTCTCGGAGTAAGTCGTGGCGAATTCTCACTTCTCGGAGTAAGCCGTGGCAACTTTTCTCCTCTCGGAGTAAGTCGTGGCGAAAGCAAGACGCCGCTGGTACTTGGAAAAATATCTTTCACCTCTCGGAGTAAGTCGTGGCGAATTCTCACCTCTCGGAGTAAGTCGCGGCGAAGTTTCACCTCTCGCAGTAAGCCGTGGCAACTTTTCTCCTCTCGGAGTAAGCCGTGGCAACTTTTCTCCTCTCGGAGTAAGTCGTGGCGAATTCTCACCTCCCGGAGTAGCCGTGGCAACTTTTCTCCTCTCGGAGTAAGTCGTGGCCAAAGCAAGACGCCGCTGGTACTTGGAAAAATATCTTTCACCTCTCGGAGTAAGTCGTGGCGAATTATCACCTCTCGGAGTAAGCCGTGGCAACTTTTCTCCTCTCGGAGTAAGTCGTGGCAACTTTTCTCCTCTCGGAGTAAGTCGTGGCGAAAGCAAGACGCCGCTGGTACTTGGAAAAATATCTTTCACCTCTCGGAGGAAGTCGTGGCGAATTCTCACCTCTCGGAGTAAGTCGCGGCGAAGTTTCACCTCTCGGAGTAAGCCGTGGCAACTTTTCTCCTCTCGGAGTAAGTCGTGGCAACTTTTCTCCTCTCGAAGTTAGTCGTGGCGAAAGCAAGACGCCGCTAGTACTTGGAAAAATATCTTTCACCTCTTCGGAGTAAGTCGTGGCGAATTCTCACCTCTCGGAGTAAGCCGTGGCAAATTTTCTCCTCTCGGAGTAAGTCGTGGCGAAAGCAAGACGCCGCTGGTACTTGGAAAAATATCTTTCACCTCTCGGAGTAAGTCGCGGCGAAGATTCACTTTTCGGAGTAAGCCGTGGCAACTTTTCTCCTCTCGCAGTAAGTCGCGGCGAAGTTTCACCTCTCGGAGTAAGCCGTGGCAACTTTTCTCCTCTCGGAGTAAGTCGTGGCAACTTTTCTCCTCTCGGAGTAAGTCGTGGCGAAAGCAAGACGCCGCTGGTACTTGGAAAAATATCTTTCACCTCTCGGAGTAAGTCGTGGCGAATTCTCACCTCTCGGAGTAAGTCGCGGCGAAGTTTCACTTCTCGCAGTAAGCCGTGGCAACTTTTCTCCTCTCGGAGTAAGTCGTGGCGAATTCTCACCTCTCGGAGTAAGCCGTGGCAACTTTTCTCCTCTCGGAGTAAGTCGTGGCAACTTTTCTCCTCTCGGAGTAAGTCGTGGCGAAAGCAAGACGCCGCTGGTACTTGGAAAAATATCTTTCACCTCTCGGAGTAAGTCGCGGCGAAGTTACACCTCTCGGAGTAAGCCGTGGCAACTTTTCTCCTCTCGGAGTTAGTCGCGCCGAAGTTTCACCTCTCGGAGTAAGCCGTGGCAACTTTTCTCCTCTCGGAGTAAGTCGTGGCGAAGTTTCACCTCTCGGAGTAAGCCATGGCAACTTTTCTCCTCTCAGAGTAAGTCGTGGTGAAGTTTCACCTCTCGGAGTAAGCCGTGGCAACTTTTCTCCTCTCGGAGTAAGTCGTGGCGAATTCTCACTTCTCGGAGTAAGCCGTGGCAACTTTTCTCCTCTCGGAGTAAGTCGTGGCGAAAGCAAGACGCCGCTGGTACTTGGAAAAATATCTTTCACCTCTCGGAGTAAGTCGTGGCGAATTCTCACCTCTCGGAGTAAGTCGCGGCGAAGTTTCACCTCTCGGAGTAAGCCGTGGCAACTTTTCTCCTCTCGGAGTAAGTCGTGGCGAAAGCAAGACGCCGCTGGTACTTGGAAAAATATCTTTCACCTCTCGGAGTAAGTCGTGGCGAATTCTCACCTCTCGGAGTAAGTCGCGGCGAAGTTTCACCTCTCGCAGTAAGCCGTGGCAACTTTTCTCCTCTCGGAGTAAGCCGTGGCAACTTTTCTCCTCTCGGAGTAAGTCGTGGCGAATTCTCACCTCCCGGAGTAGCCGTGGCAACTTTTCTCCTCTCGGAGTAAGTCGTGGCCAAAGCAAGACGCCGCTGGTACTTGGGAAAATATCTTTCACCTCTCGGAGTAAGTCGTGGCGAAAGCAAGACCCCGCTGGTACTTGGAAAAATATCTTTCACCTCTCGGAGTAAGTCGTGGCGAATTCTCACCTCTCGGAGTAAGTCGCGGCGAAGTTTCACTTCTCGCAGTAAGCCGTGGCAACTTTTCTCCTCTCGGAGTAAGTCGTGGCGAATTCTCACCTCTCGGAGTAAGTCGCGGCGAAGTTTCACCTCTCGGAGTAAGCCGTGGCAACTTTTCTCCTCTCGGAGTAAGTCGTGGCGAAAGCAAGACGCCGCTGGTACTTGGAAAAATATCTTTCACCTCTCGGAGTAAGTCGTGGCGAATTCTCACCTCTCGGAGTAAGTCGCGGCGAAGTTTCACCTCTCGCAGTAAGCCGTGGCAACTTTTCTCCTCTCGGAGTAAGCCGTGGCAACTTTTCTCCTCTCGGAGTAAGTCGTGGCGAATTCTCACCTCCCGGAGTAGCCGTGGCAACTTTTCTCCTCTCGTAGTAAGTCGTGGCCAAAGCAAGACGCCGCTGGTACTTGGAAAAATATCTTTCACCTCTCGGAGTAAGTCGTGGCGAATTCTCACCTCTCGGAGTAAGCCGTGGCAACTTTTCTCCTCTCGGAGTAAGTCGTGGCGAAAGCAAGACGCCGCTGGTACTTGGGAAAATATCTTTCACCTCTCGGAGTAAGCCGTGGCAACTTTTCTCCTCTCGGAGTAAGTCGTGGCGAATTCTCACATCTCGGAGTAAGCCGTGGCAACTCTTCTCCTCACGGAGTAAGTCGTGGCGAAAGTAAGACGCCGCTGGTACTTGGAAAAATATCTTTCACCTCTCGGAGTAAGTCGTGGCGAAGTTTCACCTCTCGGAGTAAGCCGTGGCAACATTTCTCCTCTCGGAGTAAGTCGTGGCAACTTTTCTCCTCTCGGAGTTAGTCGTGGCGAAAGCAAGACGCCGCTGGTACTTGGAAAAATATCTTTCACCTCTCGGAGTAAGTCGTGGCGAATTCTCACCTCTCGGAGTAAGTCGCGGCGAAGTTTCACTTTTCGGAGTAAGCCGTGGCAACTTTTCTCCTCTCGGAGTAAGTCGCGGCGAAGTTTCACCTCTCGGAGTAAGTCGCGGCGAAGTTTCACCTCTCGCAGTAAGCCGTGGCAACTTTTCTCCTCTCGGAGTAAGCCGTGGCAACTTTTCTCCTCTCGGAGTAAGCCGTGGCGAATTCTCACCTCTCGGAGTAAGTCGCGGCGAAGTTTCACTTCTCGCAGTAAGCCGTGGCAACTTTTCTCCTCTCGGAGTAAGTCGTGGCGAATTCTCACCTCTCGGAGTAAGCCGTGGCAACTTTTCTCC
Source organism: Ectemnius cavifrons (assembly GCA_964023945.1). Classification (NCBI taxonomy): domain Eukaryota; kingdom Metazoa; phylum Arthropoda; class Insecta; order Hymenoptera; family Crabronidae; genus Ectemnius; species Ectemnius cavifrons. The sequence goes on from CAXIEQ010000082.1 coordinate 9,229, forward strand.
TCTCGGAGTAAGTCGTGGCAACTTTTCTCCTCTCGGAGTAAGTCGTGGCGAAAGCAAGACGCCGCTGGTACTTGGAAAAATATCTTTCACCTCTCGGAGCAAGTCGTGGCGAATTCAAACCTCTCGGAGTAAGTCGCGGCGAAGTTTCACCTCTCGGAGTAAGTCGTGGCAACTTTTCTCCTCTCGGAGTAAGTCGTGGCGAATTCTCACCTCCCGGAGTAGCCGTGGCAACTTTTCTCCTCTCGGAGTAAGTCGTGGCGAAAGCAAGACGCCGCTGGTACTTGGAAAAATATCTTTCACCTCTCGGAGTAAGTCGTGGCGAATTCTCACCTCTCGGAGTAAGTCGCGGCGAAGTTTCACCTCTCGCAGTAAGCCGTGGCAACTTTTCTCCCCTCGGAGTAAGCCGTGGCAACTTTTCTCCTCTCGGAGTAAGTCGTGGCGAATTCTCACCTCCCGGAGTAAGTCGCGGCGAAGTTTCACCTCTCGCAGTAAGCCGTGGCAACTTTTCTCCTCTCGGAGTAAGTCGTGGCGAAAGCAAGACGCCGCTGGTACTTGGAAAAATATCTTTCACCTCTCGGAGTAAGTCGTGGCGAATTCTCACCTCTCGGAGTAAGCCGTGGCAACTTTTCTCCTCTCGGAGTAAGCCGTGGCAACTTTTCTCCTCTCGGAGTAAGTCGTGGCGAAAGCAAGACGCCGCTGGTACTTGGAAAAATATCTTTCACCTCTCGGAGTAAGTCGTGGCGAATTCTCACCTCTCGGAGTAAGCCGTGGCAACTTTTCTCCTCTCGGAGTAAGCCGTGGCAACTTTTCTCCTCTCGGAGTAAGTCGTGGCGAAAGCAAGACGCCGCTGGTACTTGGGAAAATATCTTTCACCTCTCGGAGTAAGCCGTGGCAACTTTTCTCCTCTCGGAGTAAGTCGTGGCGAATTCTCACATCTCGGAGTAAGCCGTGGCAACTTTTCTCCTCTCGGAGCAAGTCGTGGCGAAGTTTCACCTCTCGGAGTAAGTCGTGGCGAAAGCAAGACGCCGCTGGTACTTGGAAAAATATCTTTCACCTCTCGGAGTAAGTCGTGGCGAAGTTTCACCTCTCGGAGTAAGACGTGGCAACTTTTCTCCTCTCGGAGTAAGTCGCGGCGAAGTTTCACCTCTCGGAGTAAGCCGTGGCAACTTGTCTCCTCTCGGAGTAAGCCGTAGCAACTTGTCTCCTCTCGGAGTAAGTCGTGGCGAATTCTCACTTCTCGGAGTAAGCCGTGGCAACCTTTCTCCTCTCGGAGTAAGTCGTGGCGAAAGCAAGACGCCGCTGGTACTTGGAAAAATATCTTTCACCTCTCGGAGTAAGTCGTGGCGAATTCTCACCTCTCGGAGTAAGTCGCGGCGAAGTTTCACCTCTCGAAGGAAGCCGTGGCAACTTTTCTCCCCTCGGAGTAAGCCGTGGCAACTTTTCTCCTCTCGGAGTAAGTCGTGGCGAATTCTCACCTCCCGGAGTAAGCCGTGGCAACTTTTCTCCTCTCGGAGTAAGTCGTGGCGAATTCTCACATCTCGGAGTAAGCCGTGGCAACTCTTCTCCTCACGGAGTAAGTCGTGGCGAAAGTAAGACGCCGCTGGTACTTGGAAAAATATCTTTCACCTCTCGGAGTAAGTCGTGGCGAAGTTTCACCTCTCGGAGTAAGCCGTGGCAACATTTCTCCTCTCGGAGTAAGTCGTGGCAACTTTTCTCCTCTCGGAGTTAGTCGTGGCGAAAGCAAGACGCCGCTGGTACTTGGAAAAATATCTTTCACCTCTCGGAGTAAGTCGTGGCGAATTCTCACCTCTCGGAGTAAGTCGTGGCGAATTCTCACCTCTCGGAGTAAGCCGTGGCAACTTTTCTCCTCTCGGAGTAAGTCGTGGCGAAAGCAAGACGCCGCTGGTACTTGGGAAAATATCTTTCACCTCTCGGAGTAAGCCGTGGCAACTTTTCTCCTCTCGGAGTAAGTCGTGGCGAATTCTCACATCTCGGAGTAAGCCGTGGCAACTCTTCTCCTCACGGAGTAAGTCGTGGCGAAAGTAAGACGCCGCTGGTACTTGGAAAAATATCTTTCACCTCTCGGAGTAAGTCGTGGCGAAGTTTCACCTCTCGGAGTAAGCCGTGGCAACATTTCTCCTCTCGGAGTAAGTCGTGGCAACTTTTCTCCTCTCGGAGTTAGTCGTGGCGAAAGCAAGACGCCGCTGGTACTTGGAAAAATATCTTTCACCTCTCGGAGTAAGTCGTGGCGAATTCTCACCTCTCGGAGTAAGTCGCGGCGAAGTTTCACTTTTCGGAGTAAGCCGTGGCAACTTTTCTCCTCTCGGAGTAAGTCGCGGCGAAGTTTCACCTCTCGGAGTAAGTCGCGGCGAAGTTTCACCTCTCGCAGTAAGCCGTGGCAACTTTTCTCCTCTCGGAGTAAGCCGTGGCAACTTTTCTCCTCTCGGAGTAAGCCGTGGCGAATTCTCACCTCTCGGAGTAAGTCGCGGCGAAGTTTCACTTCTCGCAGTAAGCCGTGGCAACTTTTCTCCTCTCGGAGTAAGTCGTGGCGAATTCTCACCTCTCGGAGTAAGCCGTGGCAACTTTTCTCCTCTCGGAGTAAGTCGTGGCAACTTTTCTCCTCTCGGAGTAAGTCGTGGCGAAAGCAAGACGCCGCTGGTACTTGGAAAAATATCTTTCACCTCTCGGAGCAAGTCGTGGCGAATTCAAACCTCTCGGAGTAAGTCGCGGCGAAGTTTCACCTCTCGGAGTAAGTCGTGGCAACTTTTCTCCTCTCGGAGTAAGTCGTGGCGAATTCTCACCTCCCCGGAGTAGCCGTGGCAACTTTTCTCCTCTCGGAGTAAGTCGTGGCGAAAGCAAGACGCCGCTGGTACTTGGAAAAATATCTTTCACCTCTCGGAGTAAGTCGTGGCGAATTCTCACCTCTCGGAGTAAGTCGCGGCGAAGTTTCACCTCTCGCAGTAAGCCGTGGCAACTTTTCCTCCCCTCGGAGTAAGCCGTGGCAACTTTTCTCCTCTCGGAGTAAGTCGTGGCGAATTCTCACCTCCCGGAGTAAGTCGCGGCGAAGTTTCACCTCTCGCAGTAAGCCGTGGCAACTTTTCTCCTCTCGAGTAAGTCGTGGCGAAGCAAGACGCCGCTGGTACTTGGAAAAATATCTTTCACCTCTCGGAGTAAGTCGTGGCGAATTCTCACCTCTCGGAGTAAGCCGTGGCAACTTTTCTCCTCTCGGAGTAAGCCGTGGCAACTTTTCTCCTCTCGGAGTAAGTCGTGGCGAAAGCAAGACGCCGCTGGTACTTGGAAAAATATCTTTCACCTCTCGGAGTAAGTCGTGGCGAATTCTCACCTCTCGGAGTAAGCCGTGGCAACTTTTCTCCTCTCGGAGTAAGCCGTGGCAACTTTTCTCCTCTCGGAGTAAGTCGTGGCGAAAGCAAGACGCCGCTGGTACTTGGGAAAATATCTTTCACCTCTCGGAGTAAGCCGTGGCAACTTTTCTCCTCTCGGAGTAAGTCGTGGCGAATTCTCACATCTCGGAGTAAGCCGTGGCAACTTTTCTCCTCTCGGAGCAAGTCGTGGCGAAGTTTCACCTCTCGGAGTAAGTCGTGGCGAAAGCAAGACGCCGCTGGTACTTGGAAAAATATCTTTCACCTCTCGGAGTAAGTCGTGGCGAAGTTTCACCTCTCGGAGTAAGACGTGGCAACTTTTCTCCTCTCGGAGTAAGTCGCGGCGAAGTTTCACCTCTCGGAGTAAGCCGTGGCAACTTGTCTCCTCTCGGAGTAAGCCGTAGCAACTTGTCTCCTCTCGGAGTAAGTCGTGGCGAATTCTCACTTCTCGGAGTAAGCCGTGGCAACCTTTCTCCTCTCGGAGTAAGTCGTGGCGAAAGCAAGACGCCGCTGGTACTTGGAAAAATATCTTTCACCTCTCGGAGTAAGTCGTGGCGAATTCTCACCTCTCGGAGTAAGTCGCGGCGAAGTTTCACCTCTCGAAGGAAGCCGTGGCAACTTTTCTCCCCTCGGAGTAAGCCGTGGCAACTTTTCTCCTCTCGGAGTAAGTCGTGGCGAATTCTCACCTCCCGGAGTAAGCCGTGGCAACTTTTCTCCTCTCGAGTAAGTCGTGGCGAATTCTCACATCTCGGAGTAAGCCGTGGCAACTCTTCTCCTCACGGAGTAAGTCGTGGCGAAAGTAAGACGCCGCTGGTACTTGGAAAAATATCTTTTCACCTCTCGGAGTAAGTCGTGGCGAAGTTTCACCTCTCGGAGTAAGCCGTGGCAACATTTCTCCTCTCGGAGTAAGTCGTGGCAACTTTTCTCCTCTCGGAGTTAGTCGTGGCGAAAGCAAGACGCCGCTGGTACTTGGAAAAATATCTTTCACCTCTCGGAGTAAGTCGTGGCGAATTCTCACCTCTCGGAGTAAGTCGCGGCGAAGTTTCACTTTTCGGAGTAAGCCGTGGCAACTTTTCTCCTCTCGGAGTAAGTCGCGGCGAAGTTTCACCTCTCGGAGTTAAGTCGCGGCGGAAGTTTCACCTCTCGCAGTAAGCCGTGGCAACTTTTCTCCTCTCGGAGTAAGCCGTGGCAACTTTTCTCCTCTCGGAGTAAGCCGTGGCGAATTCTCACCTCTCGGAGTAAGTCGCGGCGAAGTTTCACTTCTCGCAGTAAGCCGTGGCAACTTTTCTCCTCTCGGAGTAAGTCGTGGCGAATTCTCACCTCTCGGAGTAAGCCGTGGCAACTTTCTCCTCTCGGAGTAAGTGTGGCAACTTTTCTCCTCTCGGAGTAAGTCGTGGCGAAAGCAAGACGCCGCTGGTACTTGGAAAAATATCTTTCACCTCTCGGAGCAAGTCGTGGCGAATTCAAACCTCTCGGAGTAAGTCGCGGCGAAGTTTCACCTCTCGGAGTAAGTCGTGGCAACTTTTCTCCTCTCGGAGTAAGTCGTGGCGAATTCTCACCTCCCGGAGTAGCCGTGGCAACTTTTCTCCTCTCGGAGTAAGTCGTGGCGAAAGCAAGACGCCGCTGGTACTTGGAAAAATATCTTTCACCTCTCGGAGTAAGTCGTGGCGAATTCTCACCTCTCGGAGTAAGTCGCGGCGAAGTTTCACCTCTCGCAGTAAGCCGTGGCAACTTTTCTCCCCTCGGAGTAAGCCGTGGCAACTTTTCTCCTCTCGGAGTAAGTCGTGGCGAATTCTCACCTCCCGGAGTAAGTCGCGGCGAAGTTTCACCTCTCGCAGTAAGCCGTGGCAACTTTTCTCCTCTCGGAGTAAGTCGTGGCGAAAGCAAGACGCCGCTGGTACTTGGAAAAATATCTTTCACCTCTCGGAGTAAGTCGTGGCGAATTCTCACCTCTCGGAGTAAGCCGTGGCAACTTTTCTCCTCTCGGAGTAAGCCGTGGCAACTTTTCTCCTCTCGGAGTAAGTCGTGGCGAAAGCAAGACGCCGCTGGTACTTGGAAAAATATCTTTCACCTCTCGGAGTAAGTCGTGGCGAATTCTCACCTCTCGGAGTAAGCCGTGGCAACTTTTCTCCTCTCGGAGTAAGCCGTGGCAACTTTTCTCCTCTCGGAGTAAGTCGTGGCGAAAGCAAGACGCCGCTGGTACTTGGGAAAATATCTTTCACCTCTCGGAGTAAGCCGTGGCAACTTTTCTCCTCTCGGAGTAAGTCGTGGCGAATTCTCACATCTCGGAGTAAGCCGTGGCAACTTTTCTCCTCTCGGAGCAAGTCGTGGCGAAGTTTCACCTCTCGGAGTAAGTCGTGGCGAAAGCAAGACGCCGCTGGTACTTGGAAAAATATCTTTCACCTCTCGGAGTAAGTCGTGGCGAAGTTTCACCTCTCGGAGTAAGACGTGGCAACTTTTCTCCTCTCGGAGTAAGTCGCGGCGAAGTTTCACCTCTCGGAGTAAGCCGTGGCAACTTGTCTCCTCTCGGAGTAAGCCGTAGCAACTTGTCTCCTCTCGGAGTAAGTCGTGGCGAATTCTCACTTCTCGGAGTAAGCCGTGGCAACCTTTCTCCTCTCGGAGTAAGTCGTGGCGAAAGCAAGACGCCGCTGGTACTTGGAAAAATATCTTTCACCTCTCGGAGTAAGTCGTGGCGAATTCTCACCTCTCGGAGTAAGTCGCGGCGAAGTTTCACCTCTCGAAGGAAGCCGTGGCAACTTTTCTCCCCTCGGAGTAAGCCGTGGCAACTTTTCTCCTCTCGGAGTAAGTCGTGGCGAATTCTCACATCTCGGAGTAAGCCGTGGCAACTTTTCTCCTCTCGGAGCAAGTCGTGGCGAAGTTTCACCTCTCGGAGTAAGTCGTGGCGAAAGCAAGACGCCGCTGGTACTTGGAAAAATATCTTTCACCTCTCGGAGTAAGTCGTGGCGAAGGTTCACCTCTCGGAGTAAGACGTGGCAACATTTCTCCTCTCGGAGTAAGTCGTGGCAACTTTTCTCCTCTCGGAGTTAGTCGTGGCGAAAGCAAGACGCCGCTGGTACTTGGAAAAATATCTTTCACCTCTCGGAGTAAGTCGTGGCGAATTCTCACCTCTCGGAGTAAGCCGTGGCAACTTTTCTCCTCTCGGAGTAAGTCGTGGCGAATTCTCACCTCTCGGAGTAAGCCGTGGCAACTTTTCTCCTCTCGGAGTAAGTCGTGGCGAATTCTCACCTCCCGGAGTAGCCGTGGCAACTTTTCTCCTCTCGGAGTAAGTCGTGGCGAAAGCAAGACGCCGCTGGTACTTGGAAAAATATCTTTCACCTCTCGGAGAAAGCCGTGGCAACTTTTCTCCTCTCGGAGTAAGTCGTGGCGAAGTTTCACCTCTCGGTGTAAGTTGTGGCGAATTCTCACCTCTCGGAGTAAGACGTGGCAACTTTTCTCCTCTCGGAGTAAGTCGTGGCAACTTTTCTCCTCTCGGAGTAAGTCGCGGCGAAGTTTCACCTCTCGGAGTAAGCCGTGGCGAATTCTCACCTCTCGGAGTAAGCCGTGGCAACTTTTCTCCTCTCGGAGTAAGTCGTGGCGAATTCTCACATCTCGGAGTAAGCCGTGGCAACTTTTCTCCTCTCGGAGTACGTCGCGGCGAAGTTTCACCTCTCGGAGTAAGTCGTGGCAACTTTTCTCCTCTCGGAGTAAGTCGTGGCGAAAGCAAGACACCGCTGGTACTTGGAAAAATATCTTTCACCTCTCGGAGGAAGTCGTTGCGAATTCTCACCTCTCGGAGTAAGTCGCGGCGAAGTTTCACCTCTCGGAGTAAGCCGTGGCAACTTTTCTCCTCTCGGAGTAAGTCGTGGCAACTTTTCTCCTCTCGAAGTTAGTCGTGGCGAAAGCAAGACGCCGCTGGTACTTGGAAAAATATCTTTCACCTCTTCGGAGTAAGTCGTGGCGAATTCTCACCTCTCGGAGTAAGCCGTGGCAAATTTTCTCCTCTCGGAGTAAGTCGTGGCGAAAGCAAGACGCCGCTGGTACTTGGAAAAATATCTTTCACCTCTCGGAGTAAGTCGCGGCGAAGATTCACTTTTCGGAGTAAGCCGTGGCAACTTTTCTCCTCTCGGAGTAAGTCGTGGCGAATTCTCACTTCTCGGAGTAAGCCGTGGCAACTTTTCTCCTCTCGGAGGAAGTCGTGGCGAATTCTCACCTCTCGGAGTAAGTCGCGGCGAAGTTTCACCTCTCGGAGTAAGCCGTGGCAACTTTTCTCCTCTCGGAGTAAGTCGTGGCAACTTTTCTCCTCTCGAAGTTAGTCGTGGCGAAAGCAAGACGCCGCTGGTACTTGGAAAAATATCTTTCACCTCTTCGGAGTAAGTCGTGGCGAATTCTCACCTCTCGGAGTAAGCCGTGGCAAATTTTCTCCTCTCGGAGTAAGTCGTGGCGAAAGCAAGACGCCGCTGGTACTTGGAAAAATATCTTTCACCTCTCGGAGTAAGTCGCGGCGAAGATTCACTTTTCGGAGTAAGCCGTGGCAACTTTTCTCCTCTCGGAGTAAGTCGTGGCAACTTTTCTCCTCTCGGAGTAAGTCGTGGCGAATTCTCACCTCCCGGAGTAAGCCGTGGCAACTTTTCTCCTCTCGGAGTAAGTCGTGGCGAATTCTCACATCTCGGAGTAAGCCGTGGCAACTTTTCTCCTCTCGGAGCAAGTCGTGGCGAAGTTTCACCTCTCGGAGTAAGTCGTGGCGAAAGCAAGACGCCGCTGGTACTTGGAAAAATATCTTTCACCTCTCGGAGTAAGTCGTGGCGAAGGTTCACCTCTCGGAGTAAGACGTGGCAACATTTCTCCTCTCGGAGTAAGTCGTGGCAACTTTTCTCCTCTCGGAGTTAGTCGTGGCGAAAGCAAGACGCCGCTGGTACTTGGAAAAATATCTTTCACCTCTCGGAGTAAGTCGTGGCGAATTCTCACCTCTCGGAGTAAGCCGTGGCAACTTTTCTCCTCTCGGAGTAAGTCGTGGCGAATTCTCACCTCTCGGAGTAAGCCGTGGCAACTTTTCTCCTCTCGGAGTAAGTCGTGGCGAATTCTCACCTCCCGGAGTAGCCGTGGCAACTTTTCTCCTCTCGGAGTAAGTCGTGGCGAAAGCAAGACGCCGCTGGTACTTGGAAAAATATCTTTCACCTCTCGGAGAAAGCCGTGGCAACTTTTCTCCTCTCGGAGTAAGTCGTGGCGAAGTTTCACCTCTCGGTGTAAGTTGTGGCGAATTCTCACCTCTCGGAGTAAGACGTGGCAACTTTTCTCCTCTCGGAGTAAGTCGTGGCAACTTTTCTCCTCTCGGAGTAAGTCGCGGCGAAGTTTCACCTCTCGGAGTAAGCCGTGGCGAATTCTCACCTCTCGGAGTAAGCCGTGGCAACTTTTCTCCTCTCGGAGTAAGTCGTGGCGAATTCTCACATCTCGGAGTAAGCCGTGGCAACTTTTCTCCTCTCGGAGTACGTCGCGGCGAAGTTTCACCTCTCGGAGTAAGTCGTGGCAACTTTTCTCCTCTCGGAGTAAGTCGTGGCGAAAGCAAGACACCGCTGGTACTTGGAAAAATATCTTTCACCTCTCGGAGGAAGTCGTTGCGAATTCTCACCTCTCGGAGTAAGTCGCGGCGAAGTTTCACCTCTCGGAGTAAGCCGTGGCAACTTTTCTCCTCTCGGAGTAAGTCGTGGCAACTTTTCTCCTCTCGAAGTTAGTCGTGGCGAAAGCAAGACGCCGCTGGTACTTGGAAAAATATCTTTCACCTCTCGGAGTAAGTCGCGGCGAAGATTCACTTTTCGGAGTAAGCCGTGGCAACTTTTCTCCTCTCGGAGTAAGTCGTGGCGAATTCTCACTTCTCGGAGTAAGCCGTGGCAACTTTTCTCCTCTCGGAGTAAGTCGTGGCGAAAGCAAGACGCCGCTGGTACTTGGAAAAATATCTTTCACCTCTCGGAGTAAGTCGTGGCGAATTCTCACCTCTCGGAGTAAGTCGCGGCGAAGTTTCACCTCTCGCAGTAAGCCGTGGCAACTTTTCTCCTCTCGGAGTAAGCCGTGGCAACTTTTCTCCTCTCGGAGTAAGTCGTGGCGAATTCTCACCTCCCGGAGTAGCCGTGGCAACTTTTCTCCTCTCGGAGTAAGTCGTGGCCAAAGCAAGACGCCGCTGGTACTTGGAAAAATATCTTTCACCTCTCGGAGTAAGTCGTGGCGAATTATCACCTCTCGGAGTAAGCCGTGGCAACTTTTCTCCTCTCGGAGTAAGTCGTGGCAACTTTTCTCCTCTCGGAGTAAGTCGTGGCGAAAGCAAGACGCCGCTGGTACTTGGAAAAATATCTTTCACCTCTCGGAGGAAGTCGTGGCGAATTCTCACCTCTCGGAGTAAGTCGCGGCGAAGTTTCACCTCTCGGAGTAAGCCGTGGCAACTTTTCTCCTCTCGGAGTAAGTCGTGGCAACTTTTCTCCTCTCGAAGTTAGTCGTGGCGAAAGCAAGACGCCGCTGGTACTTGGAAAAATATCTTTCACCTCTTCGGAGTAAGTCGTGGCGAATTCTCACCTCTCGGAGTAAGCCGTGGCAAATTTTCTCCTCTCGGAGTAAGTCGTGGCGAAAGCAAGACGCCGCTGGTACTTGGAAAAATATCTTTCACCTCTCGGAGTAAGTCGCGGCGAAGATTCACTTTTCGGAGTAAGCCGTGGCAACTTTTCTCCTCTCGGAGTAAGTCGTGGCAACTTTTCTCCTCTCGGAGTAAGTCGTGGCGAATTCTCACCTCTCGGAGTAAGCCGTGGCAACTTTTCTCCTCTCGGAGTAAGTCGTGGCAACTTTTCTCCTCTCGGAGTAAGTCGTGGCGAAAGCAAGACGCCGCTGGTACTTGGAAAAATATCTTTCACCTCTCGGAGTAAGTCGCGGCGAAGTTACACCTCTCGGAGTAAGCCGTGGCAACTTTTCTCCTCTCGGAGTTAGTCGCGGCGAAGTTTCACCTCTCGGAGTAAGCCGTGGCAACTTTTCTCCTCTCGGAGTAAGTCGTGGCGAAGTTTCACCTCTCGGAGTAAGCCATGGCAACTTTTCTCCTCTCAGAGTAAGTCGTGGTGAAGTTTCACCTCTCGGAGTAAGCCGTGGCAACTTTTCTCCTCTCGGAGTAAGTCGTGGCGAATTCTCACTTCTCGGAGTAAGCCGTGGCAACTTTTCTCCTCTCGGAGTAAGTCGTGGCGAAAGCAAGACGCCGCTGGTACTTGGAAAAATATCTTTCACCTCTCGGAGTAAGTCGTGGCGAATTCTCACCTCTCGGAGTAAGTCGCGGCGAAGTTTCACCTCTCGGAGTAAGCCGTGGCAACTTTTCTCCTCTCGGAGTAAGTCGTGGCGAAAGCAAGACGCCGCTGGTACTTGGAAAAATATCTTTCACCTCTCGGAGTAAGTCGTGGCGAATTCTCACCTCTCGGAGTAAGTCGCGGCGAAGTTTCACCTCTCGCAGTAAGCCGTGGCAACTTTTCTCCTCTCGGAGTAAGCCGTGGCAACTTTTCTCCTCTCGGAGTAAGTCGTGGCGAATTCTCACCTCCCGGAGTAGCCGTGGCAACTTTTCTCCTCTCGGAGTAAGTCGTGGCCAAAGCAAGACGCCGCTGGTACTTGGGAAAATATCTTTCACCTCTCGGAGTAAGTCGTGGCGAAAGCAAGACCCCGCTGGTACTTGGAAAAATATCTTTCACCTCTCGGAGTAAGTCGTGGCGAATTCTCACCTCTCGGAGTAAGTCGCGGCGAAGTTTCACCTCTCGCAGTAAGCCGTGGCAACTTTTCTCCTCTCGGAGTAAGCCGTGGCAACTTTTCTCCTCTCGGAGTAAGTCGTGGCGAATTCTCACCTCCCGGAGTAGCCGTGGCAACTTTTCTCCTCTCGGAGTAAGTCGTGGCGAAAGCAAGACGCCGCTGGTACTTGGAAAAATATCTTTCACCTCTCGGAGTAAGTCGTGGCGAAGTTTCACCTCTCGGAGTAAGACGTGGCAACATTTCTCCTCTCGGAGTAAGTCGTGGCAACTTTTCTCCTCTCGGAGTTAGTCGTGGCGAAAGCAAGACGCCGCTGGTACTTGGAAAAATATCTTTCACCTCTCGGAGTAAGTCGTGGCGAATTCTCACCTCTCGGAGTAAGACGTGGCAACTTTTCTCCTCTCGGAGTAAGTCGTGGCAACTTTTCTCCTCTCGGAGTACGTCGCGGCGAAGTTTCACCTCTCGGAGTAAGTCGTGGCAACTTTTCTCCTCTCGGAGTTAGTCGTGGCGAAAGCAAGACGCCGCTGGTACTTGGAAAAATATCTTTCACCTCTCGGAGTAAGTCGTGGCGAATTCTCACCTCTCGGAGTAAGTCGTGGCGAATTCTCACCTCTCGGAGTAAGTCGCGGCGAAGTTTCACTTCTCGCAGTAAGCCGTGGCAACTTTTCTCCTCTCGGAGTAAGTCGTGGCGAATTCTCACCTCTCGGAGTAAGCCGTGGCAACTTTTCTCCTCTCGGAGTAAGTCGTGGCAACTTTTCTCCTCTCGGAGTAAGTCGTGGCGAAAGCAAGACGCCGCTGGTACTTGGAAAAATATCTTTCACCTCTCGGAGCAAGTCGTGGCGAATTCTCACCTCTCGGAGTAAGTCGCGGCGAAGTTTCACCTCTCGGAGTAAGTCGTGGCAACTTTTCTCCTCTCGGAGTAAGTCGTGGCGAATTCTCACCTCCCGGAGTAGCCGTGGCAACTTTTCTCCTCTCGGAGTAAGTCGTGGCGAAAGCAAGACGCCGCTGGTACTTGGAAAAATATCTTTCACCTCTCGGAGTAAGTCGTGGCGAATTCTCACCTCTCGGAGTAAGTCGCGGCGAAGTTTCACCTCTCGCAGTAAGCCGTGGCAACTTTTCTCCTCTCGGAGTACGTCGCGGCGAAGTTTCACCTCTCGGAGTAAGTCGTGGCAACTTTTCTCCTCTCGGAGTTAGTCGTGGCGAAAGCAAGACGCCGCTGGTACTTGGAAAAATATCTTTCACCTCTCGGAGTAAGTCGTGGCGAATTCTCACCTCTCGGAGTAAGTCGTGGCGAATTCTCACCTCTCGGAGTAAGTCGCGGCGAAGTTTCACTTCTCGCAGTAAGCCGTGGCAACTTTTCTCCTCTCGGAGTAAGTCGTGGCGAATTCTCACCTCTCGGAGTAAGCCGTGGCAACTTTTCTCCTCTCGGAGTAAGTCGTGGCAACTTTTCTCCTCTCGGAGTAAGTCGTGGCGAAAGCAAGACGCCGCTGGTACTTGGAAAAATATCTTTCACCTCTCGGAGCAAGTCGTGGCGAATTCTCACCTCTCGGAGTAAGTCGCGGCGAAGTTTCACCTCTCGGAGTAAGTCGTGGCAACTTTTCTCCTCTCGGAGTAAGTCGTGGCGAATTCTCACCTCCCGGAGTAGCCGTGGCAACTTTTCTCCTCTCGGAGTAAGTCGTGGCGAAAGCAAGACGCCGCTGGTACTTGGAAAAATATCTTTCACCTCTCGGAGTAAGTCGTGGCGAATTCTCACCTCTCGGAGTAAGTCGCGGCGAAGTTTCACCTCTCGCAGTAAGCCGTGGCAACTTTTCTCCCCTCGGAGTAAGCCGTGGCAACTTTTCTCCTCTCGGAGTAAGTCGTGGCGAATTCTCACCTCCCGGAGTAAGTCGCGGCGAAGTTTCACCTCTCGCAGTAAGCCGTGGCAACTTTTCTCCTCTCGGAGTAAGTCGTGGCGAAAGCAAGACGCCGCTGGTACTTGGAAAATATCTTTCACCTCTCGGAGTAAGTCGTGGCGAATTCTCACCTCTCGGAGTAAGCCGTGGCAACTTTTCTCCTCTCGGAGTAAGTCGTGGCGAAAGCAAGACGCCGCTGGTACTTGGAAAAATATCTTTCACCTCTCGGAGTAAGTCGTGGCGAATTCTCACCTCTCGGAGTAAGCCGTGGCAACTTTTCTCCTCTCGGAGTAAGCCGTGGCAACTTTTCTCCTCTCGGAGTAAGTCGTGGCGAAAGCAAGACGCCGCTGGTACTTGGAAAAATATCTTTCACCTCTCGGAGCAAGTCGTGGCGAATTCTCACCTCTCGGAGTAAGTCGCGGCGAAGTTTCACCTCTCGGAGTAAGTCGTGGCAACTTTTCTCCTCTCGGAGTAAGTCGTGGCGAATTCTCACCTCCCGGAGTAGCCGTGGCAACTTTTCTCCTCTCGGAGTAAGTCGTGGCGAAAGCAAGACGCCGCTGGTACTTGGAAAAATATCTTTCACCTCTCGGAGTAAGTCGTGGCGAATTCTCACATCTCGGAGTAAGCCGTGGCAACTTTTCTCCTCTCGGAGCAAGTCGTGGCGAAGTTTCACCTCTCGGAGTAAGTCGTGGCGAAAGCAAGACGCCGCTGGTACTTGGAAAAATATCTTTCACCTCTCGGAGTAAGTCGTGGCGAAGTTTCACCTCTCGGAGTAAGACGTGGCAACTTTTCTCCTCTCGGAGTAAGTCGCGGCGAAGTTTCACCTCTCGGAGTACGTCGCGGCGAAGTTTCACCTCTCGGAGTAAGTCGTGGCAACTTTTCTCCTCTCGGAGTTAGTCGTGGCGAAAGCAAGACGCCGCTGGTACTTGGAAAAATATCTTTCACCTCTCGGAGTAAGTCGTGGCGAATTCTCACCTCTCGGAGTAAGTCGTGGCGAATTCTCACCTCTCGGAGTAAGTCGCGGCGAAGTTTCACTTCTCGCAGTAAGCCGTGGCAACTTTTCTCCTCTCGGAGTAAGTCGTGGCGAATTCTCACCTCTCGGAGTAAGCCGTGGCAACTTTTCTCCTCTCGGAGTAAGTCGTGGCAACTTTTCTCCTCTCGGAGTAAGTCGTGGCGAAAGCAAGACGCCGCTGGTACTTGGAAAAATATCTTTCACCTCTCGGAGCAAGTCGTGGCGAATTCTCACCTCTCGGAGTAAGTCGCGGCGAAGTTTCACCTCTCGGAGTAAGTCGTGGCAACTTTTCTCCTCTCGGAGTAAGTCGTGGCGAATTCTCACCTCCCGGAGTAGCCGTGGCAACTTTTCTCCTCTCGGAGTAAGTCGTGGCGAAAGCAAGACGCCGCTGGTACTTGGAAAAATATCTTTCACCTCTCGGAGTAAGTCGTGGCGAATTCTCACCTCTCGGAGTAAGTCGCGGCGAAGTTTCACCTCTCGCAGTAAGCCGTGGCAACTTTTCTCCCCTCGGAGTAAGCCGTGGCAACTTTTCTCCTCTCGGAGTAAGTCGTGGCGAATTCTCACCTCCCGGAGTAAGTCGCGGCGAAGTTTCACCTCTCGCAGTAAGCCGTGGCAACTTTTCTCCTCTCGGAGTAAGTCGTGGCGAAAGCAAGACGCCGCTGGTACTTGGAAAAATATCTTTCACCTCTCGGAGCAAGTCGTGGCGAATTCTCACCTCTCGGAGTAAGTCGCGGCGAAGTTTCACCTCTCGGAGTAAGTCGTGGCGAATTCTCACCTCTCGGAGTAAGCCGTGGCAACTTTTCTCCTCTCGGAGTAAGCCGTGGCAACTTTTCTCCTCTCGGAGTAAGTCGTGGCGAAAGCAAGACGCCGCTGGTACTTGGAAAAATATCTTTCACCTCTCGGAGCAAGTCGTGGCGAATTCTCACCTCTCGGAGTAAGTCGCGGCGAAGTTTCACCTCTCGGAGTAAGTCGTGGCAACTTTTCTCCTCTCGGAGTAAGTCGTGGCGAATTCTCACCTCCCGGAGTAGCCGTGGCAACTTTTCTCCTCTCGGAGTAAGTCGTGGCGAAAGCAAGACGCCGCTGGTACTTGGAAAAATATCTTTCACCTCTCGGAGTAAGTCGTGGCGAATTCTCACATCTCGGAGTAAGCCGTGGCAACTTTTCTCCTCTCGGAGCAAGTCGTGGCGAAGTTTCACCTCTCGGAGTAAGTCGTGGCGAAAGCAAGACGCCGCTGGTACTTGGAAAAATATCTTTCACCTCTCGGAGTAAGTCGTGGCGAAGTTTCACCTCTCGGAGTAAGACGTGGCAACTTTTCTCCTCTCGGAGTAAGTCGCGGCGAAGTTTCACCTCTCGGAGTAAGCCGTGGCAACTTGTCTCCTCTCGGAGTAAGCCGTGGCAACTTGTCTCCTCTCGGAGTAAGTCGTGGCGAATTCTCACTTCTCGGAGTAAGCCGTGGCAACCTTTCTCCTCTCGGAGTAAGTCGTGGCGAAAGCAAGACGCCGCTGGTACTTGGAAAAATATCTTTCACCTCTCGGAGTAAGTCGTGGCGAATTCTCACCTCTCGGAGTAAGTCGCGGCGAAGTTTCACCTCTCGCAGGAAGCCGTGGCAACTTTTCTCCCCTCGGAGTAAGCCGTGGCAACTTTTCTCCTCTCGGAGTAAGTCGTGGCGAATTCTCACCTCCCGGAGTAAGCCGTGGCAACTTTTCTCCTCTCGGAGTAAGTCGTGGCGAATTCTCACATCTCGGAGTAAGCCGTGGCAACTTTTCTCCTCTCGGAGCAAGTCGTGGCGAAGTTTCACCTCTCGGAGTAAGTCGTGGCGAAAGCAAGACGCCGCTGGTACTTGGAAAAATATCTTTCACCTCTCGGAGTAAGTCGTGGCGAAGGTTCACCTCTCGGAGTAAGACGTGGCAACATTTCTCCTCTCGGAGTAAGTCGTGGCAACTTTTCTCCTCTCGGAGTTAGTCGTGGCGAAAGCAAGACGCCGCTGGTACTTGGAAAAATATCTTTCACCTCTCGGAGTAAGTCGTGGCGAATTCTCACCTCTCGGAGTAAGCCGTGGCAACTTTTCTCCTCTCGGAGTAAGTCGTGGCGAATTCTCACCTCTCGGAGTAAGCCGTGGCAACTTTTCTCCTCTCGGAGTAAGTCGTGGCGAATTCTCACCTCCCGGAGTAGCCGTGGCAACTTTTCTCCTCTCGGAGTAAGTCGTGGCGAAAGCAAGACGCCGCTGGTACTTGGAAAAATATCTTTCACCTCTCGGAGAAAGCCGTGGCAACTTTTCTCCTCTCGGAGTAAGTCGTGGCGAAGTTTCACCTCTCGGTGTAAGTTGTGGCGAATTCTCACCTCTCGGAGTAAGACGTGGCAACTTTTCTCCTCTCGGAGTAAGTCGTGGCAACTTTTCTCCTCTCGGAGTAAGTCGCGGCGAAGTTTCACCTCTCGGAGTAAGCCGTGGCGAATTCTCACCTCTCGGAGTAAGCCGTGGCAACTTTTCTCCTCTCGGAGTAAGTCGTGGCGAATTCTCACATCTCGGAGTAAGCCGTGGCAACTTTTCTCCTCTCGGAGTACGTCGCGGCGAAGTTTCACCTCTCGGAGTAAGTCGTGGCAACTTTTCTCCTGTCGGAGTAAGTCGTGGCGAAAGCAAGACGCCGCTGGTACTTGGAAAAATATCTTTCACCTCTCGGAGTAAGTCGTGGCGAATTCTCACCTCTCGGAGTAAGCCGTGGCAACTTTTCTCCTCTCGGAGTAAGTCGTGGCGAATTCTCACTTCTCGGAGTAAGCCGTGGCAACTTTTCTCCTCTCGGAGTAAGTCGTGGCGAAAGCAAGACGCCGCTGGTACTTGGAAAAATATCTTTCACCTCTCGGAGTAAGTCGTGGCGAATTCTCACCTCTCGGAGTAAGTCGCGGCGAAGTTTCACCTCTCGCAGTAAGCCGTGGCAACTTTTCTCCTCTCGGAGTAAGCCGTGGCAACTTTTCTCCTCTCGGAGTAAGTCGTGGCGAATTCTCACCTCCCGGAGTAGCCGTGGCAACTTTTCTCCTCTCGGAGTAAGTCGTGGCCAAAGCAAGACGCCGCTGGTACTTGGAAAAATATCTTTCACCTCTCGGAGTAAGTCGTGGCGAATTATCACCTCTCGGAGTAAGCCGTGGCAACTTTTCTCCTCTCGGAGTAAGTCGTGGCAACTTTTCTCCTCTCGGAGTAAGTCGTGGCGAAAGCAAGACGCCGCTGGTACTTGGAAAAATATCTTTCACCTCTCGGAGGAAGTCGTGGCGAATTCTCACCTCTCGGAGTAAGTCGCGGCGAAGTTTCACCTCTCGGAGTAAGCCGTGGCAACTTTTCTCCTCTCGGAGTAAGTCGTGGCAACTTTTCTCCTCTCGGAGTAAGTCGTGGCGAAAGCAAGACGCCGCTGGTACTTGGAAAAATATCTTTCACCTCTCGGAGCAAGTCGTGGCGAATTCTCACCTCTCGGAGTAAGTCGCGGCGAAGTTTCACCTCTCGGAGTAAGTCGTGGCAACTTTTCTCCTCTCGGAGTAAGTCGTGGCGAATTCTCACCTCCCGGAGTAGCCGTGGCAACTTTTCTCCTCTCGGAGTAAGTCGTGGCGAAAGCAAGACGCCGCTGGTACTTGGAAAAATATCTTTCACCTCTCGGAGTAAGTCGTGGCGAATTCTCACATCTCGGAGTAAGCCGTGGCAACTTTTCTCCTCTCGGAACAAGTCGTGGCGAAGTTTCACCTCTCGGAGTAAGTCGTGGCGAAAGCAAGACGCCGCTGGTACTTGGAAAAATATCTTTCACCTCTCGGAGTAAGTCGTGGCGAAGTTTCACCTCTCGGAGTAAGACGTGGCAACTTTTCTCCTCTCGGAGTAAGTCGCGGCGAAGTTTCACCTCTCGGAGTAAGCCGTGGCAACTTGTCTCCTCTCGGAGTAAGCCGTGGCAACTTGTCTCCTCTCGGAGTAAGTCGTGGCGAATTCTCACTTCTCGGAGTAAGCCGTGGCAACCTTTCTCCTCTCGGAGTAAGTCGTGGCGAAAGCAAGACGCCGCTGGTACTTGGAAAAATATCTTTCACCTCTCGGAGTAAGTCGTGGCGAATTCTCACCTCTCGGAGTAAGTCGCGGCGAAATTTCACCTCTCGCAGGAAGCCGTGGCAACTTTTCTCCCCTCGGAGTAAGCCGTGGCAACTTTTCTCCTCTCGGAGTAAGTCGTGGCGAATTCTCACCTCCCGGAGTAAGCCGTGGCAACTTTTCTCCTCTCGGAGTAAGTCGTGGCGAATTCTCACATCTCGGAGTAAGCCGTGGCAACTTTTCTCCTTTCGGAGCAAGTCGTGGCGAAGTTTCACCTCTCGGAGTAAGTCGTGGCGAAAGCAAGACGCCGCTGGTACTTGGAAAAATATCTTTCACCTCTCGGAGTAAGTCGTGGCGAAGGTTCACCTCTCGGAGTAAGACGTGGCAACATTTCTCCTCTCGGAGTAAGTCGTGGCAACTTTTCTCCTCTCGGAGTAAGTCGTGGCGAATTCTCACCTCCCGGAGTAAGCCGTGGCAACTTTTCTCCTCTCGGAGTAAGTCGTGGCGAATTCTCACCTCCCGGAGTAAGCCGTGGCAACTTTTCTCCTCTCGGAGTAAGTCGTGGCGAATTCTCACATCTCGGAGTAAGCCGTGGCAACTTTTCTCCTTTCGGAGCAAGTCGTGGCGAAGTTTCACCTCTCGGAGTAAGTCGTGGCGAAAGCAAGACGCCGCTGGTACTTGGAAAAATATCTTTCACCTCTCGGAGTAAGTCGTGGCGAATTCTCACCTCTCGGAGTAAGCCGTGGCAACTTTTCTCCTCTCGGAGTAAGTCGTGGCGAATTCTCACCTCTCGGAGTAAGCCGTGGCAACTTTTCTCCTCTCGGAGTAAGTCGTGGCGAATTCTCACCTCCCGGAGTAGCCGTGGCAACTTTTCTCCTCTCGGAGTAAGTCGTGGCGAAAGCAAGACGCCGCTGGTATTTGGAAAAATATCTTTCACCTCTCGGAGAAAGCCGTGGCAACTTTTCTCCTCTCGGAGTAAGTCGTGGCGAAGTTTCACCTCTCGGTGTAAGTTGTGGCGAATTCTCACCTCTCGGAGTAAGACGTGGCAACTTTTCTCCTCTCGGAGTA
Source organism: Ectemnius cavifrons (assembly GCA_964023945.1). NCBI lineage: Eukaryota > Metazoa > Arthropoda > Insecta > Hymenoptera > Crabronidae > Ectemnius > Ectemnius cavifrons. The sequence continues at coordinate 28,390 of CAXIEQ010000082.1, forward strand.
AGTCGTGGCAACTTTTCTCCTCTCGGAGTAAGTCGCGGCGAAGTTTCACCTCTCGGAGTAAGCCGTGGCGAATTCTCACCTCTCGGAGTAAGCCGTGGCAACTTTTCTCCTCTCGGAGTAAGTCGTGGCGAATTCTCACATCTCGGAGTAAGCCGTGGCAACTTTTCTCCTCTCGGAGTACGTCGCGGCGAAGTTTCACCTCTCGGAGTAAGTCGTGGCAACTTTTCTCCTGTCGGAGTAAGTCGTGGCGAAAGCAAGACGCCGCTGGTACTTGGAAAAATATCTTTCACCTCTCGGAGTAAGTCGTGGCGAATTCTCACCTCTCGGAGTAAGCCGTGGCAACTTTTCTCCTCTCGGAGTAAGTCGTGGCGAATTCTCACTTCTCGGAGTAAGCCGTGGCAACTTTTCTCCTCTCGGAGTAAGTCGTGGCGAAAGCAAGACGCCGCTGGTACTTGGAAAAATATCTTTCACCTCTCGGAGTAAGTCGTGGCGAATTCTCACCTCTCGGAGTAAGTCGCGGCGAAGTTTCACCTCTCGCAGTAAGCCGTGGCAACTTTTCTCCTCTCGGAGTAAGCCGTGGCAACTTTTCTCCTCTCGGAGTAAGTCGTGGCGAATTCTCACCTCCCGGAGTAGCCGTGGCAACTTTTCTCCTCTCGGAGTAAGTCGTGGCCAAAGCAAGACGCCGCTGGTACTTGGAAAAATATCTTTCACCTCTCGGAGTAAGTCGTGGCGAATTATCACCTCTCGGAGTAAGCCGTGGCAACTTTTCTCCTCTCGGAGTAAGTCGTGGCAACTTTTCTCCTCTCGGAGTAAGTCGTGGCGAAAGCAAGACGCCGCTGGTACTTGGAAAAATATCTTTCACCTCTCGGAGGAAGTCGTGGCGAATTCTCACCTCTCGGAGTAAGTCGCGGCGAAGTTTCACCTCTCGGAGTAAGCCGTGGCAACTTTTCTCCTCTCGGAGTAAGTCGTGGCAACTTTTCTCCTCTCGAAGTTAGTCGTGGCGAAAGCAAGACGCCGCTGGTACTTGGAAAAATATCTTTCACCTCTTCGGAGTAAGTCGTGGCGAATTCTCACCTCTCGGAGTAAGCCGTGGCAAATTTTCTCCTCTCGGAGTAAGTCGTGGCGAAAGCAAGACGCCGCTGGTACTTGGAAAAATATCTTTCACCTCTCGGAGTAAGTCGCGGCGAAGATTCACTTTTCGGAGTAAGCCGTGGCAACTTTTCTCCTCTCGGAGTAAGTCGTGGCAACTTTTCTCCTCTCGGAGTAAGTCGTGGCGAATTCTCACCTCTCGGAGTAAGCCGTGGCAACTTTTCTCCTCTCGGAGTAAGTCGTGGCGAAAGCAAGACGCCGCTGGTACTTGGAAAAATATCTTTCACCTCTCGGAGTAAGTCGCGGCGAAGTTACACCTCTCGGAGTAAGCCGTGGCAACTTTTCTCCTCTCGGAGTTAGTCGCGGCGAAGTTTCACCTCTCGGAGTAAGCCGTGGCAACTTTTCTCCTCTCGGAGTAAGTCGTGGCGAAGTTTCACCTCTCGGAGTAAGCCATGGCAACTTTTCTCCTCTCAGAGTAAGTCGTGGTGAAGTTTCACCTCTCGGAGTAAGCCGTGGCAACTTTTCTCCTCTCGGAGTAAGTCGTGGCGAATTCTCACTTCTCGGAGTAAGCCGTGGCAACTTTTCTCCTCT
>CAXIEQ010000083.1:0-22076 GCA_964023945.1 Ectemnius cavifrons
GCCACGACTTACTCCGAGAGGTGAAAGATATTTTTCCAAGTACCAGCGGCGTCTTGCTTTGGCCACGACTTACTCCGAGAGGAGAAAAGTTGCCACGGCTACTCCGGGAGGTGAGAATTCGCCACGACTTACTCCGAGAGGAGAAAAGTTGCCACGGCTTACTCCGAGAGGAGAAAAGTTGCCACGGCTTACTGCGAGAGGTGAAACTTCGCCGCGACTTACTCCGAGAGGTGAGAATTCGCCACGACTTACTCCGAGAGGTGAAAGATATTTTTCCCATTACCAGCGGCGTCTTGCTTTCGCCACGACTTACTCCGAGAGGAGAAAAGTTGCCACGACTTACTCCGAGAGGAGAAAAGTTGCCACGGCTTACTCCGAGAGGTGAGAATTCGCCACGACTTACTCCGAGAGGAGAAAAGTTGCCACGGCTTACTGCGAGAGGTGAAACTTCGCCGCGACTTACTCCGAGAGGTGAAAGATATTTTCCCAAGTACCAGCGGCGTCTTGCTTTCGCCACGACTTACTCCGAGAGGAGAAAAGTTGCCACGGCTTACTCCGAGAGGTGAGTATTCGCCACGACTTACTCCGAGAGGTGAAAGATATTTTTCCAAGTACCAGCGGCGTCTTGCTTTGGCCACGACTTACTCCGAGAGGAGAAAAGTTGCCACGGCTACTCCGGGAGGTGAGAATTCGCCACGACTTACTCCGAGAGGAGAAAAGTTGCCACGGCTTACTCCGAGAGGAGAAAAGTTGCCACGGCTTACTGCGAGAGGTGAAACTTCGCCGCGACTTACTCCGAGAGGTGAGAATTCGCCACGACTTACTCCGAGAGGTGAAAGATATTTTTCCAAGTACCAGCGGCGTCTTGCTTTCGCCACGACTTACTCCGAGAGGAGAAAAGTTGCCACGGCTTACTCCGAGAAGTGAGAATTCGCCACGACTTACTCCGAGAGGAGAAAAGTTGCCACGGCTTACTCCGAGAGGTGAAACTTCACCACGACTTACTCTGAGAGGAGAAAAGTTGCCATGGCTTACTCCGAGAGGTGAAACTTCGCCACGACTTACTCCGAGAGGAGAAAAGTTGCCACGGCTTACTCCGAGAGGTGAAACTTCGCCGCGACTTACTCCGAGAGGAGAAAAGTTGCCACGGCTTACTCCGAGAGGTGTAACTTCGCCGCGACTTACTCCGAGAGGTGAAAGATATTTTTCCAAGTACCAGCGGCGTCTTGCTTTCGCCACGACTTACTCCGAGAGGAGAAAAGTTGCCACGACTTACTCCGAGAGGAGAAAAGTTGCCACGGCTTACTCCGAGAGGTGAGAATTCGCCACGACTTACTCCGAGAGGAGAAAAGTTGCCACGGCTTACTCCGAGAGGAGAAAAGTTGCCACGGCTTACTCCGAGAGGTGAGAATTCGCCACGACTTACTCCGAGAGGAGAAAAGTTGCCACGGCTTACTGCGAGAAGTGAAACTTCGCCGCGACTTACTCCGAGAGGTGAGAATTCGCCACGACTTACTCCGAGAGGTGAGAATTCGCCACGACTTACTCCGAGAGGAGAAAAGTTGCCACGGCTTACTCCGAAAAGTGAAACTTCGCCGCGACTTACTCCGAGAGGTGAAAGATATTTCTCCAAGTACCAGCGGCGTCTTGCTTTCGCCACGACTTACTCCGAGAGGAGAAAAGTTGCCACGGCTTACTCCGAGAGGTGAAACTTCGCCGCGACTTACTCCGAGAGGAGAAAAGTTGCCACGGCTTACTCCGAGAGGAGAAAAGTTGCCACGGCTTACTCCGAGAGGTGAGAATTCGCCACGACTTACTCCGAGAGGTGAAAGATATTTTTCCAAGTACCAGCGGCGTCTTGCTTTCGCCACGACTTACTCCGAGAGGAGAAAAGTTGCCACGACTTACTCCGAGAGGAGAAAAGTTGCCACGGCTTACTCCGAGAGGAGAAAAGTTGCCACGGCTTACTCCGAGAGGTGAAACTTCGCCGCGACTTACTCCGAGAGGAGAAAAGTTGCCACGGCTTACTCCGAGAGGTGTAACTTCGCCGCGACTTACTCCGAGAGGTGAAAGATATTTTTCCAAGTACCAGCGGCGTCTTGCTTTCGCCACGACTTACTCCGAGAGGAGAAAAGTTGCCACGACTTACTCCGAGAGGAGAAAAGTTGCCACGGCTTACTCCGAGAGGTGAGAATTCGCCACGACTTACTCCGAGAGGTGAAAGATATTTTTCCAAGTACCAGCGGCGTCTTGCTTTGGCCACGACTTACTCCGAGAGGAGAAAAGTTGCCACGGCTACTCCGGGAGGTGAGAATTCGCCACGACTTACTCCGAGAGGAGAAAAGTTGCCACGGCTTACTCCGAGAGGAGAAAAGTTGCCACGGCTTACTGCGAGAGGTGAAACTTCGCCGCGACTTACTCCGAGAGGTGAGAATTCGCCACGACTTACTCCGAGAGGTGAAAGATATTTTTCCCATTACCAGCGGCGTCTTGCTTTCGCCACGACTTACTCCGAGAGGAGAAAAGTTGCCACGACTTACTCCGAGAGGAGAAAAGTTGCCACGGCTTACTCCGAGAGGTGAGAATTCGCCACGACTTACTCCGAGAGGAGAAAAGTTGCCACGGCTTACTGCGAGAGGTGAAACTTCGCCGCGACTTACTCCGAGAGGTGAAAGATATTTTCCCAAGTACCAGCGGCGTCTTGCTTTCGCCACGACTTACTCCGAGAGGAGAAAAGTTGCCACGGCTTACTCCGAGAGGTGAGTATTCGCCACGACTTACTCCGAGAGGTGAAAGATATTTTTCCAAGTACCAGCGGCGTCTTGCTTTGGCCACGACTTACTCCGAGAGGAGAAAAGTTGCCACGGCTACTCCGGGAGGTGAGAATTCGCCACGACTTACTCCGAGAGGAGAAAAGTTGCCACGGCTTACTCCGAGAGGAGAAAAGTTGCCACGGCTTACTGCGAGAGGTGAAACTTCGCCGCGACTTACTCCGAGAGGTGAGAATTCGCCACGACTTACTCCGAGAGGTGAAAGATATTTTTCCAAGTACCAGCGGCGTCTTGCTTTCGCCACGACTTACTCCGAGAGGAGAAAAGTTGCCACGGCTTACTCCGAGAAGTGAGAATTCGCCACGACTTACTCCGAGAGGAGAAAAGTTGCCACGGCTTACTCCGAGAGGTGAAACTTCACCACGACTTACTCTGAGAGGAGAAAAGTTGCCATGGCTTACTCCGAGAGGTGAAACTTCGCCACGACTTACTCCGAGAGGAGAAAAGTTGCCACGGCTTACTCCGAGAGGTGAAACTTCGCCGCGACTTACTCCGAGAGGAGAAAAGTTGCCACGGCTTACTCCGAGAGGTGTAACTTCGCCGCGACTTACTCCGAGAGGTGAAAGATATTTTTCCAAGTACCAGCGGCGTCTTGCTTTCGCCACGACTTACTCCGAGAGGAGAAAAGTTGCCACGACTTACTCCGAGAGGAGAAAAGTTGCCACGGCTTACTCCGAGAGGTGAGAATTCGCCACGACTTACTCCGAGAGGAGAAAAGTTGCCACGGCTTACTGCGAGAAGTGAAACTTCGCCGCGACTTACTCCGAGAGGTGAGAATTCGCCACGACTTACTCCGAGACGTGAAAGATATTTTTCCAAGTACCAGCGGCGTCTTGCTTTCGCCACGACTTACTCCGAGAGGAGAAAAGTTGCCACGACTTACTCCGAGAGGAGAAAAGTTGCCACGGCTTACTCCGAGAGGAGAAAAGTTGCCACGGCTTACTCCGAGAGGTGAGAATTCGCCACGACTTACTCCGAGAGGTGAAAGATATTTTTCCAAGTACCAGCGGCGTCTTGCTTTCGCCACGACTTACTCCGAGAGGAGAAAAGTTGCCACGACTTACTCCGAGAGGAGAAAAGTTGCCACGGCTTACTCCGAGAGGAGAAAAGTTGCCACGGCTTACTCCGAGAGGTGAAACTTCGCCGCGACTTACTCCGAGAGGAGAAAAGTTGCCACGGCTTACTCCGAGAGGTGAAAGATATTTTTCCAAGTACCAGCGGCGTCTTGCTTTCGCCACGACTTACTCCGAGAGGAGAAAAGTTGCCACGACTTACTCCGAGAGGAGAAAAGTTGCCACGGCTTACTCCGAGAGGTGAGTATTCGCCACGACTTACTCCGAGAGGTGAAAGATATTTTTCCAAGTACCAGCGGCGTCTTGCTTTGGCCACGACTTACTCCGAGAGGAGAAAAGTTGCCACGGCTACTCCGGGAGGTGAGAATTCGCCACGACTTACTCCGAGAGGAGAAAAGTTGCCACGGCTTACTCCGAGAGGAGAAAAGTTGCCACGGCTTACTGCGAGAGGTGAAACTTCGCCGCGACTTACTCCGAGAGGTGAGAATTCGCCACGACTTACTCCGAGAGGTGAAAGATATTTTTCCCATTACCAGCGGCGTCTTGCTTTCGCCACGACTTACTCCGAGAGGAGAAAAGTTGCCACGACTTACTCCGAGAGGAGAAAAGTTGCCACGGCTTACTCCGAGAGGTGAGAATTCGCCACGACTTACTCCGAGAGGAGAAAAGTTGCCACGGCTTACTGCGAGAGGTGAAACTTCGCCGCGACTTACTCCGAGAGGTGAAAGATATTTTCCCAAGTACCAGCGGCGTCTTGCTTTCGCCACGACTTACTCCGAGAGGAGAAAAGTTGCCACGGCTTACTCCGAGAGGTGAGTATTCGCCACGACTTACTCCGAGAGGTGAAAGATATTTTTCCAAGTACCAGCGGCGTCTTGCTTTGGCCACGACTTACTCCGAGAGGAGAAAAGTTGCCACGGCTACTCCGGGAGGTGAGAATTCGCCACGACTTACTCCGAGAGGAGAAAAGTTGCCACGGCTTACTCCGAGAGGAGAAAAGTTGCCACGGCTTACTGCGAGAGGTGAAACTTCGCCGCGACTTACTCCGAGAGGTGAGAATTCGCCACGACTTACTCCGAGAGGTGAAAGATATTTTTCCAAGTACCAGCGGCGTCTTGCTTTCGCCACGACTTACTCCGAGAGGAGAAAAGTTGCCACGGCTTACTCCGAGAAGTGAGAATTCGCCACGACTTACTCCGAGAGGAGAAAAGTTGCCACGGCTTACTCCGAGAGGTGAAACTTCACCACGACTTACTCTGAGAGGAGAAAAGTTGCCATGGCTTACTCCGAGAGGTGAAACTTCGCCACGACTTACTCCGAGAGGAGAAAAGTTGCCACGGCTTACTCCGAGAGGTGAAACTTCGCCGCGACTTACTCCGAGAGGAGAAAAGTTGCCACGGCTTACTCCGAGAGGTGTAACTTCGCCGCGACTTACTCCGAGAGGTGAAAGATATTTTTCCAAGTACCAGCGGCGTCTTGCTTTCGCCACGACTTACTCCGAGAGGAGAAAAGTTGCCACGACTTACTCCGAGAGGAGAAAAGTTGCCACGGCTTACTCCGAGAGGTGAGAATTCGCCACGACTTACTCCGAGAGGAGAAAAGTTGCCACGGCTTACTGCGAGAAGTGAAACTTCGCCGCGACTTACTCCGAGAGGTGAGAATTCGCCACGACTTACTCCGAGAGGTGAAAGATATTTTTCCAAGTACCAGCGGCGTCTTGCTTTCGCCACGACTTACTCCGAGAGGAGAAAAGTTGCCACGACTTACTCCGAGAGGAGAAAAGTTGCCACGGCTTACTCCGAGAGGTGAAACTTCGCCGCGACTTACTCCGAGAGGAGAAAAGTTGCCACGGCTTACTCCGAAAAGTGAATCTTCGCCGCGACTTACTCCGAGAGGTGAAAGATATTTTTCCAAGTACCAGCGGCGTCTTGCTTTCGCCACGACTTACTCCGAGAGGAGAAAAGTTGCCACGACTTACTCCGAGAGGAGAGAAGTTGCCACGGCTTACTCCGAGAGGTGAGAATTGGCCACGACTTACTCCGAGAGGAGAAAAGTTGCCACGGCTTACTGCGAGAAGTGAAACTTCGCCGCGACTTACTCCGAGAGGTGAGAATTCGCCACGACTTACTCCGAGAGGTGAAAGATATTTTTCCAAGTACCAGCGGGGTCTTGCTTTCGCCACGACTTACTCCGAGAGGTGAAAGATATTTTCCCAAGTACCAGCGGCGTCTTGCTTTCGCCACGACTTACTCCGAGAGGAGAAAATTTGCCACGGCTTACTCCGAGAGGTGAGAATTCGCCACGACTTACTCCGAAGAGGTGAAAGATATTTTTCCAAGTACCAGCGGCGTCTTGCTTTCGCCACGACTAACTCCGAGAGGAGAAAAGTTGCCACGACTTACTCCGAGAGGAGAAATGTTGCCACGTCTTACTCCGAGAGGTGAAACTTCGCCACGACTTACTCCGAGAGGTGAAAGATATTTTTCCAAGTACCAGCGGCGTCTTGCTTTCGCCACGACTTACTCCGAGAGGAGAAAAGTTGCCACGGCTTACTCCGAGAAGTGAGAATTCGCCACGACTTACTCCGAGAGGAGAAAAGTTGCCACGACTTACTCCGAGAGGAGAAAAGTTGCCACGGCTTACTCCGAGAGGTGAAAGATATTTTCCCAAGTACCAGCGGCGTCTTGCTTTCGCCACGACTTACTCCGAGAGGAGAAAAGTTGCCACGGCTTACTCCGAGAGGAGAAAAGTTGCCACGGCTTACTCCGAGAGGTGAGAATTCGCCACGACTTACTCCGAGAGGAGAAAAGTTGCCACGGCTTACTGCGAGAAGTGAAACTTCGCCGCGACTTACTCCGAGAGGTGAGAATTCGCCACGACTTACTCCGAGAGGTGAGAATTCGCCACGACTTACTGCGAGAGGAGAAAAGTTGCCACGGCTTACTCCGAAAAGTGAAACTTCGCCGCGACTTACTCCGAGAGGTGAAAGATATTTCTCCAAGTACCAGCGGCGTCTTGCTTTCGCCACGACTTACTCCGAGAGGAGAAAAGTTGCCACGGCTTACTCCGAGAGGTGAAACTTCGCCGCGACTTACTCCGAGAGGAGAAAAGTTGCCACGGCTTACTCCGAAAAGTGAAACTTCGCCGCGACTTACTCCGAGAGGTGAGAATTCGCCACGACTTACTCCGAGAGGAGAAAAGTTGCCACGGCTTACTCCGAGAGGTGAGAATTCGCCACGACTTACTCCGAGAGGTGAAAGATATTTTTCCCATTACCAGCGGCGTCTTGCTTTCGCCACGACTTACTCCGAGAGGAGAAAAGTTGCCACGACTTACTCCGAGAGGAGAAAAGTTGCCACGGCTTACTGCGAGAGGTGAAACTTCGCCGCGACTTACTCCGAGAGGTGAGAATTCGCCACGACTTACTCCGAGAGGTGAAAGATATTTTTCCCATTACCAGCGGCGTCTTGCTTTGGCCACGACTTACTCCGAGAGGAGAAAAGTTGCCACGGCTACTCCGGGAGGTGAGAATTCGCCACGACTTACTCCGAGAGGAGAAAAGTTGCCACGGCTTACTCCGAGAGGAGAAAAGTTGCCACGGCTTACTGCGAGAGGTGAAACTTCGCCGCGACTTACTCCGAGAGGTGAGAATTCGCCACGACTTACTCCGAGAGGTGAAAGATATTTTTCCCATTACCAGCGGCGTCTTGCTTTCGCCACGACTTACTCCGAGAGGAGAAAAGTTGCCACGACTTACTCCGAGAGGAGAAAAGTTGCCACGGCTTACTCCGAGAGGTGAGAATTCGCCACGACTTACTCCGAGAGGAGAAAAGTTGCCACGGCTTACTGCGAGAGGTGAAACTTCGCCGCGACTTACTCCGAGAGGTGAAAGATATTTTCCCAAGTACCAGCGGCGTCTTGCTTTCGCCACGACTTACTCCGAGAGGAGAAAAGTTGCCACGGCTTACTCCGAGAGGTGAGTATTCGCCACGACTTACTCCGAGAGGTGAAAGATATTTTTCCAAGTACCAGCGGCGTCTTGCTTTGGCCACGACTTACTCCGAGAGGAGAAAAGTTGCCACGGCTACTCCGGGAGGTGAGAATTCGCCACGACTTACTCCGAGAGGAGAAAAGTTGCCACGGCTTACTCCGAGAGGAGAAAAGTTGCCACGGCTTACTGCGAGAGGTGAAACTTCGCCGCGACTTACTCCGAGAGGTGAGAATTCGCCACGACTTACTCCGAGAGGTGAAAGATATTTTTCCAAGTACCAGCGGCGTCTTGCTTTCGCCACGACTTACTCCGAGAGGAGAAAAGTTGCCACGGCTTACTCCGAGAAGTGAGAATTCGCCACGACTTACTCCGAGAGGAGAAAAGTTGCCACGGCTTACTCCGAGAGGTGAAACTTCACCACGACTTACTCTGAGAGGAGAAAAGTTGCCATGGCTTACTCCGAGAGGTGAAACTTCGCCACGACTTACTCCGAGAGGAGAAAAGTTGCCACGGCTTACTCCGAGAGGTGAAACTTCGCCGCGACTTACTCCGAGAGGAGAAAAGTTGCCACGGCTTACTCCGAGAGGTGTAACTTCGCCGCGACTTACTCCGAGAGGTGAAAGATATTTTTCCAAGTACCAGCGGCGTCTTGCTTTCGCCACGACTTACTCCGAGAGGAGAAAAGTTGCCACGACTTACTCCGAGAGGAGAAAAGTTGCCACGGCTTACTCCGAGAGGTGAGAATTCGCCACGACTTACTCCGAGAGGAGAAAAGTTGCCACGGCTTACTGCGAGAAGTGAAACTTCGCCGCGACTTACTCCGAGAGGTGAGAATTCGCCACGACTTACTCCGAGAGGTGAAAGATATTTTTCCAAGTACCAGCGGCGTCTTGCTTTCGCCACGACTTACTCCGAGAGGAGAAAAGTTGCCACGACTTACTCCGAGAGGAGAAAAGTTGCCACGGCTTACTCCGAGAGGTGAAACTTCGCCGCGACTTACTCCGAGAGGAGAAAAGTTGCCACGGCTTACTCCGAAAAGTGAATCTTCGCCGCGACTTACTCCGAGAGGTGAAAGATATTTTTCCAAGTACCAGCGGCGTCTTGCTTTCGCCACGACTTACTCCGAGAGGAGAAAAGTTGCCACGACTTACTCCGAGAGGAGAGAAGTTGCCACGGCTTACTCCGAGAGGTGAGAATTGGCCACGACTTACTCCGAGAGGAGAAAAGTTGCCACGGCTTACTGCGAGAAGTGAAACTTCGCCGCGACTTACTCCGAGAGGTGAGAATTCGCCACGACTTACTCCGAGAGGTGAAAGATATTTTTCCAAGTACCAGCGGGGTCTTGCTTTCGCCACGACTTACTCCGAGAGGTGAAAGATATTTTCCCAAGTACCAGCGGCGTCTTGCTTTCGCCACGACTTACTCCGAGAGGAGAAAATTTGCCACGGCTTACTCCGAGAGGTGAGAATTCGCCACGACTTACTCCGAAGAGGTGAAAGATATTTTTCCAAGTACCAGCGGCGTCTTGCTTTCGCCACGACTAACTCCGAGAGGAGAAAAGTTGCCACGACTTACTCCGAGAGGAGAAATGTTGCCACGTCTTACTCCGAGAGGTGAAACTTCGCCACGACTTACTCCGAGAGGTGAAAGATATTTTTCCAAGTACCAGCGGCGTCTTGCTTTCGCCACGACTTACTCCGAGAGGAGAAAAGTTGCCACGGCTTACTCCGAGAAGTGAGAATTCGCCACGACTTACTCCGAGAGGAGAAAAGTTGCCACGACTTACTCCGAGAGGAGAAAAGTTGCCACGGCTTACTCCGAGAGGTGAAAGATATTTTCCCAAGTACCAGCGGCGTCTTGCTTTCGCCACGACTTACTCCGAGAGGAGAAAAGTTGCCACGGCTTACTCCGAGAGGAGAAAAGTTGCCACGGCTTACTCCGAGAGGTGAGAATTCGCCACGACTTACTCCGAGAGGAGAAAAGTTGCCACGGCTTACTGCGAGAAGTGAAACTTCGCCGCGACTTACTCCGAGAGGTGAGAATTCGCCACGACTTACTCCGAGAGGTGAGAATTCGCCACGACTTACTGCGAGAGGAGAAAAGTTGCCACGGCTTACTCCGAAAAGTGAAACTTCGCCGCGACTTACTCCGAGAGGTGAAAGATATTTCTCCAAGTACCAGCGGCGTCTTGCTTTCGCCACGACTTACTCCGAGAGGAGAAAAGTTGCCACGGCTTACTCCGAGAGGTGAAACTTCGCCGCGACTTACTCCGAGAGGAGAAAAGTTGCCACGGCTTACTCCGAAAAGTGAAACTTCGCCGCGACTTACTCCGAGAGGTGAGAATTCGCCACGACTTACTCCGAGAGGAGAAAAGTTGCCACGGCTTACTGCGAGAGGTGAAACTTCGCCGCGACTTACTCCGAGAGGTGAAAGATATTTTCCCAAGTACCAGCGGCGTCTTGCTTTCGCCACGACTTACTCCGAGAGGAGAAAAGTTGCCACGGCTACTCCGGGAGGTGAGAATTCGCCACGACTTACTCCGAGAGGAGAAAAGTTGCCACGGCTTACTCCGAGAGGAGAACAGTTGCCACGGCTTACTGCGAGAGGTGAAACTTCGCCGCGACTTACTCCGAGAGGTGAGAATTCGCCACGACTTACTCCGAGAGGTGAGAATTCGCCACGACTTACTCCGAGAGGTGAAAGATATTTTTCCTAGTACCAGCGGCGTCTTGCTTTCGCCACGACTTACTCCGAGAGGAGAAAAGTTGCCACGACTTACTCCGAGAGGAGAAAAGTTGCCACGGCTTACTACGAGAAGTGAAACTTCGCCGCGACTTACTCCGAGAGGTGAGAATTCGCCACGACTTACTCCGAGAGGTGAGAATTCGCCACGACTTACTCCGAGAGGTGAAAGATATTTTTCCTAGTACCAGCGGCGTCTTGCTTTCGCCACGACTTACTCCGAGAGGAGAAAAGTTGCCACGGCTTACTCCGAAAAGTGAAACTTCGCCGCGACTTACTCCGAGAGGTGAAAGATATTTTTCCAAGTACCAGCGGCGTCTTGCTTTCGCCACGACTTACTCCGAGAGGAGAAAAGTTGCCACGGCTTACTCCGAGAGGTGAGAATTCGCCACGACTTACTCCGAGAGGAGAAAAGTTGCCACGGCTTACTCCGAGAGGTGAAAGATATTTTCCCAAGTACCAGCGGCGTCTTGCTTTCGCCACGACTTACTCCGAGAGGAGAAAAGTTGCCACGGCTTACTCCGAGAGGAGAAAAGTTGCCACGGCTTACTCCGAGAGGTGAGAATTCGCCACGACTTACTCCGAGAGGAGAAAAGTTGCCACGGCTTACTGCGAGAAGTGAAACTTCGCCGCGACTTACTCCGAGAGGTGAGAATTCGCCACGACTTACTCCGAGAGGTGAGAATTCGCCACGACTTACTCCGAGAGGAGAAAAGTTGCCACGGCTTACTCCGAGAGGTGAAACTTCGCCGCGACTTACTCCGAGAGGTGAGAATTCGCCACGACTTACTCCGAGAGGAGAAAAGTTGCCGCGGCTTACTCCGAGAGGTGAAACTTCACCACGACTTACTCCGAGAGGAGAAAAGTTGCCACGGCTTACTCCGAGAGGTGAAACTTCGCCGCGACTTACTCCGAGAGGAGAAAAGTTGCCACGGCTTACTCCGGGAGGTGAAACTTCGCCGCGACTTACTCCGAGGGGAGAAAAGTTGCCACGGCTTACTCCGAGAGGTGAGAATTCGCCACGACTTACTCCGAGAGGAGAAAAGTTGCCACGGCTTACTCCGAGAGGTGAAACTTCGCCGCGACTTACTCCGAGAGGTGAGAATTCGCCACGACTTACTCCGAGAGGTGAAAGATATTTTTCCAAGTACCAGCGGCGTCTTGCTTTCGCCACGACTTACTCCGAGAGGAGAAAAGTTGCCACGGCTTACTCCGAGAGATGAAAGATATTTTTCCAAGTACCAGCGGCGTCTTGCTTTCGCCACGACTTACTCCGAGAGGAGAAAAGTTGCCACGGCTTACTCCGAGAAGTGAGAATTCGCCACGACTTACTCCGAGAGGAGAAAAGTTGCCACGGCTTACTCCGAGAGGTGAAACTTCACCACGACTTACTCCGAGAGGAGAAAAGTTGCCACGGCTTACTCCGAGAGGTGAAACTTCGCCGCGACTTACTCCGAGAGGAGAAAAGTTGCCACGGCTTACTCCGGGAGGTGAAACTTCGCCGCGACTTACTCCGAGGGGAGAAAAGTTGCCACGGCTTACTCCGAGAGGTGAGAATTCGCCACGACTTACTCCGAGAGGAGAAAAGTTGCCACGGCTTACTCCGAGAGGTGAAACTTCGCCGCGACTTACTCCGAGAGGTGAGAATTCGCCACGACTTACTCCGAGAGGTGAAAGATATTTTTCCAAGTACCAGCGGCGTCTTGCTTTCGCCACGACTAACTCCGAGAGGAGAAAAGTTGCCACGACTTACTCCGAGAGGAGAAAAGTTGCCACGGCTTACTCCGAGAGGTGAAACTTCGCCGCGACTTACTCCGAGAGGTGAAAGATATTTTTCCAAGTACCAGCGGCGTCTTGCTTTCGCCACGACTTACTCCGAGAGGAGAAAAGTTGCCACGGCTTACTCCGAGAAGTGAGAATTCGCCACGACTTACTCCGAGAGGAGAAAAGTTGCCACGGCTTACTCCGAGAGGTGAAACTTCACCACGACTTACTCCGAGAGGAGAAAAGTTGCCACGGCTTACTCCGAGAGGTGAAACTTCGCCGCGACTTACTCCGAGAGGAGAAAAGTTGCCACGGCTTACTCCGGGAGGTGAAACTTCGCCGCGACTTACTCCGAGGGGAGAAAAGTTGCCACGGCTTACTCCGAGAGGTGAGAATTCGCCACGACTTACTCCGAGAGGAGAAAAGTTGCCACGGCTTACTCCGAGAGGTGAAACTTCGCCGCGACTTACTCCGAGAGGTGAGAATTCGCCACGACTTACTCCGAGAGGTGAAAGATATTTTTCCCATTACCAGCGGCGTCTTGCTTTCGCCACGACTTACTCCGAGAGGTGAAAGATATTTTTCCAAGTACCAGCGGCGTCTTACTTTCGCCACGACTTACTCCGCGAGGAGAAGAGTTGCCACGGCTTACTCCGAGATGTGAGAATTCGCCACGACTTACTCCGAGAGGAGAAAAGTTGCCACGGCTTACTCCGAGAGGTGAAAGATATTTTCCCAAGTACCAGCGGCGTCTTGCTTTCGCCACGACTTACTCCGAGAGGAGAAAAGTTGCCACGGCTTACTCCGAGAGGAGAAAAGTTGCCACGGCTTACTCCGAGAGGAGAAAAGTTGCCACGGCTTACTCCGAGAGGTGAGAATTCGCCACGACTTACTCCGAGAGGAGAAAAGTTGCCACGGCTTACTGCGAGAAGTGAAACTTCGCCGCGACTTACTCCGAGAGGTGAGAATTCGTCACGACTTACTCCGAGAGGTGAGAATTCGCCACGACTTACTCCGAGAGGAGAAAAGTTGCCACGGCTTACTCCGAGGGGAGAAAAGTTGCCACGGCTTACTGCGAGAGGTGAAATTTCGCCGCGACTTACTCCGAGAGGTGAGAATTCGCCACGACTTACTCCGAGAGGTGAAAGATATTTTTCCAAGTACCAGCGGCGTCTTGCTTTCGCCACGACTTACTCCGAGAGGTGAAACTTCGCCACGACTTACTCCGAGAGGTGAAAGATATTTTTCCAAGTACCAGCGGCGTCTTGCTTTCGCCACGACTAACTCCGAGAGGAGAAAAGTTGCCACGACTTACTCCGAGAGGAGAAATGTTGCCACGGCTTACTCCGAGAGGTGAAACTTCGCCACGACTTACTCCGAGAGGTGAAAGATATTTTTCCAAGTACCAGCGGCGTCTTGCTTTCGCCACGACTTACTCCGAGAGGTGAAACTTCGCCACGACTTACTCCGAGAGGTGAAAGATATTTTTCCAATTACCAGCGGCGTCTTACTTTCGCCACGACTTACTCCGTGAGGAGAAGAGTTGCCACGGCTTACTCCGAGATGTGAGAATTCGCCACGACTTACTCCGAGAGGAGAAAAGTTGCCACGGCTTACTCCGAGAGGAGAAAAGTTGCCACGGCTTACTGCGAGAGGTGAAACTTCGCCGCGACTTACTCCGAGAGGTGAGAATTCGCCACGACTTACTCCGAGAGGTGAAAGATATTTTTCCCATTACCAGCGGCGTCTTGCTTTCGCCACGACTTACTCCGAGAGGAGAAAAGTTGCCACGGCTTACTCCGAGAGGTGAGAATTCGCCACGACTTACTCCGAGAGGTGAAAGATATTTTTCCAAGTACCAGCGGCGTCTTGCTTTCGCCACGACTGACTCCGAGAGGAGAAAAGTTGCCACGGCTACTCCGGGAGGTGAGAATTCGCCACGACTTACTCCGAGAGGAGAAAAGTTGCCACGGCTTACTCCGAGGGGAGAAAAGTTGCCACGGCTTACTGCGAGAGGTGAAATTTCGCCGCGACTTACTCCGAGAGGTGAGAATTCGCCACGACTTACTCCGAGAGGTGAAAGATATTTTTCCAAGTACCAGCGGCGTCTTGCTTTCGCCACGACTTACTCCGAGAGGAGAAAAGTTGCCACGGCTACTCCGGGAGGTGAGAATTCGCCACGACTTACTCCGAGAGGAGAAAAGTTGCCACGGCTTACTCCGAGGGGAGAAAAGTTGCCACGGCTTACTGCGAGAGGTGAAACTTCGCCGCGACTTACTCCGAGAGGTGAGAATTCGCCACGACTTACTCCGAGAGGTGAAAGATATTTTTCCAAGTACCAGCGGCGTCTTGCTTTCGCCACGACTTACTCCGAGAGGAGAAAAGTTGCCACGACTTACTCCGAGAGGAGAAAAGTTGCCACGGCTTACTCCGAGAGGTGAAACTTCGCCGCGACTTACTCCGAGAGGTGAGAATTCGCCACGACTTACTCCGAGAGGAGAAAAGTTGCCACGGCTTACTCCGAGAGGTGAAACTTCGCCGCGACTTACTCCGAGAGGTGAGAATTCGCCACGGCTTACTCCGTGAGGAGAAGAGTTGCCACGGCTTACTCCGAGAAGTGAGAATTCGCCACGACTTACTCCGTGAGGAGAAGAGTTGCCACGGCTTACTCCGAGAAGTGAGAATTCGCCACGACTTACTCCGAGAAGAGAAGAGTTGCCACGGCTTACTCCGTGAGGAGAAGAGTTGCCGCGACTTACTCCGAGAGGTGAGAATTCGCCACGGCTTACTCCGTGAGGAGAAGAGTTGCCACGGCTTACTCCGAGAAGTGAGAATTCGCCACGACTTACTCCGTGAGGAGAAGAGTTGCCGCGACTTACTCCGAGAGGTGAGAATTCGCCACGGCTTACTCCGAGAGGAGAAAAGTTGCCACGGCTTACTCCGAGAGGTGAAACTTCGCCGCGACTTACTCCGAGAGGTGAGAATTCGCCACGACTTACTCCGAGAGGAGAAAAGTTGCCACGGCTTACTCCGAGAGGTGAAACTTCGCCGCGACTTACTCCGAGAGGTGAGAATTCACCACGGCTTACTCCGAGAGGAGAAAAGTTGCCACGGCTTACTCCGAGAGGTGAAACTTCACCACGACTTACTCTGAGAGGAGAAAAGTTGCCACGGCTTACTGCGAGAAGTGAAACTTCGCCGCGACTTACTCCGAGAGGTGAGAATTCGCCACGACTTACTCCGAGAGGAGAAAAGTTGCCACGGCTTACTCCGAGAGGTGAAACTTCGCCGCGACTTACTCCGAGAGGTGAGAATTCGCCACGACTTACTCCGAGAGGTGAAAGATATTTTTCCAAGTACCAGCGGCGTCTTGCTTTCGCCACGACTTACTCCGAGAGGAGAAAAGTTGCCACGGCTACTCCGGGAGGTGAGAATTCGCCACGACTTACTCCGAGAGGAGAAAAGTTGCCACGGCTTACTCCGAGGGGAGAAAAGTTGCCACGGCTTACTGCGAGAGGTGAAACTTCGCCGCGACTTACTCCGAGAGGTGAGAATTCGCCACGACTTACTCCGAGAGGTGAAAGATATTTTTCCAAGTACCAGCGGCGTCTTGCTTTCGCCACGACTTACTCCGAGAGGAGAAAAGTTGCCACGACTTACTCCGAGAGGAGAAAAGTTGCCACGGCTTACTCCGAGAGGTGAAACTTCGCCGCGACTTACTCCGAGAGGTGAGAATTCGCCACGACTTACTCCGAGAGGAGAAAAGTTGCCACGGCTTACTCCGAGAGGTGAAACTTCGCCGCGACTTACTCCGAGAGGTGAGAATTCGCCACGGCTTACTCCGTGAGGAGAAGAGTTGCCACGGCTTACTCCGAGAAGTGAGAATTCGCCACGACTTACTCCGTGAGGAGAAGAGTTGCCACGGCTTACTCCGAGAAGTGAGAATTCGCCACGACTTACTCCGAGAAGAGAAGAGTTGCCACGGCTTACTCCGTGAGGAGAAGAGTTGCCGCGACTTACTCCGAGAGGTGAGAATTCGCCACGGCTTACTCCGTGAGGAGAAGAGTTGCCACGGCTTACTCCGAGAAGTGAGAATTCGCCACGACTTACTCCGTGAGGAGAAGAGTTGCCGCGACTTACTCCGAGAGGTGAGAATTCGCCACGGCTTACTCCGAGAGGAGAAAAGTTGCCACGGCTTACTCCGAGAGGTGAAACTTCGCCGCGACTTACTCCGAGAGGTGAGAATTCGCCACGACTTACTCCGAGAGGAGAAAAGTTGCCACGGCTTACTCCGAGAGGTGAAACTTCGCCGCGACTTACTCCGAGAGGTGAGAATTCACCACGGCTTACTCCGAGAGGAGAAAAGTTGCCACGGCTTACTCCGAGAGGTGAAACTTCACCACGACTTACTCTGAGAGGAGAAAAGTTGCCACGGCTTACTGCGAGAAGTGAAACTTCGCCGCGACTTACTCCGAGAGGTGAGAATTCGCCACGACTTACTCCGAGAGGAGAAAAGTTGCCACGGCTTACTCCGAGAGGTGAAACTTCGCCGCGACTTACTCCGAGAGGTGAGAATTCGCCACGACTTACTCCGAGAGGAGAAAAGTTGCCACGGCTTACTCCGAGAGGTGAAACTTCGCCGCGACTTACTCCGAGAGGTGAGAATTCGCCACGACTTACTCCGAGAGGAGAAAAGTTGCCACGGCTTACTCCGAGAGGTGAAACTTCGCCGCGACTTACTCCGAGAGGTGAGAATTCGCCACGGCTTACTTCGTGAGGAGAAGAGTTGCCACGGCTTACTCCGAGATGTGAGAATTCGCCACGACTTACTCCGAGAGGAGAAAAGTTGCCGCGACTTACTCCGAGAGGTGAGAATTCGCCACGGCTTACTCCGTGAGGAGAAGAGTTGCCACGGCTTACTCCGAGAAGTGAGAATTCGCCACGACTTACTCCGAGAAGAGAAGAGTTGCCACGGCTTACTCCGTGAGGAGAAGAGTTGCCGCGACTTACTCCGAGAGGTGAGAATTCGCCACGGCTTACTCCGTGAGGAGAAGAGTTGCCACGGCTTACTCCGAGAAGTGAGAATTCGCCACGACTTACTCCGTGAGGAGAAGAGTTGCCGCGACTTACTCCGAGAGGTGAGAATTCGCCACGGCTTACTCCGTGAGGAGAAGAGTTGCCACGGCTTACTCCGAGATGTGAGAATTCGCCACGACTTACTCCGAGAGGAGAAAAGTTGCCACGGCTTACTCCGAGAAGTGAGAATTCGCCACGACTTACTCCGTGAGGAGAAGAGTTGCCACGGCTTACTCCGAGAAGTGAGAATTCGCCACGACTTACTCCGAGAAGAGAAGAGTTGCCACGGCTTACTCCGTGAGGAGAAGAGTTGCCGCGACTTACTCCGAGAGGTGAGAATTCGCCACGACTTACTCCGAGAGGTGAAAGATATTTTTCCAAGTACCAGCGGCGTCTTACTTTCGCCACGACTTACTCCGAGAGGAGAAAATTTGCCACGACTTACTCCGTGAGGAGAAGAGTTGCCACGGCTTACTCCGAGATGTGAGAATTCGCCACGACTTACTCCGAGAGGAGAAAAGTTGCCACGGCTTACTCCGAGAGGTGAAAGATATTTTCCCAAGTACCAGCGGCGTCTTGCTTTCGCCACGACTTACTCCGAGAGGAGAAAAGTTGCCACGGCTTACTCCGAGAGGTGAGAATTCGCCACGACTTACTCCGAGAGGTGAAAGATATTTTTCCAAGTACCAGCGGCGTCTTGCTTTGGCCACGACTTACTCCGAGAGGAGAAAAGTTGCCACGGCTTACTCCGAGAGGTGAAACTTCGCCGCGACTTACTCCGAGAGGAGAAAAGTTGCCACGGCTTACTCCGAGAGGTGAGAATTCGCCACGACTTACTCCGAGAGGTGAAAGATATTTTTCCAAGTACCAGCGGCGTCTTGCTTTCGCCACGACTTACTCCGAGAGGAGAAAAGTTGCCACGGCTTACTCCGAGAGGTGAAACTTCGCCGCGACTTACTCCGAGAGGAGAAAAGTTGCCACGGCTTACTCCGGGAGGTGAAACTTCGCCGCGACTTACTCCGAGAGGAGAAAAGTTTCCACGGCTTACACCGAGAGGTGAAACTTCGCCACGACTTACTCCGAGAGGAGAAAAGTTGCCACGGCTTTCTCCGAGAGGTGAAAGATATTTTTCCAAGTACCAGCGGCGTCTTGCTTTCGCCACGACTTACTCCGAGAGGAGAAAAGTTGCCACGACTTACTCCGAGAGGTGAAACTTCGCCGCGACTTACTCCGAGAGGTGAGAATTCGCCACGACTTGCTCCGAGAGGTGAAAGATATTTTTCCAAGTACCAGCGGCGTCTTGCTTTCGCCACGACTTACTCCGAGAGGAGAAAAGTTGCCACGACTTACTCCGAGAGGAGAAATGTTGCCACGGCTTACTCCGAGAGGTGAGACTTCGCCACGACTTACACCGAGAGGAGAAAAGTTGCCAGGGCTTACTCCGAGAGGTGAAACTTCGCCGCGACGTACTCCGAGAGGAGAAAAGTTGCCACGGCTTACTCCGAGAGGTGAAACTTCGCCGCGACTTACTCCGAGAGAAGAAAAGTTGCCACGACTTACTCCGAGAGGTGAAACTTCGCCGCGACTTACTCCGAGAGGTGAGAATTCGCCACGGCTTACTCCGTGAGGAGAAGAGTTGCCACGGCTTACTCCGAGAAGTGAGAATTCGCCACGACTTACTCCGTGAGGAGAAGAGTTGCCACGGCTTACTCCGAGAAGTGAGAATTCGCCACGACTTACTCCGAGAAGAGAAGAGTTGCCACGGCTTACTCCGAGAAGTGAGAATTCGCCACGACTTACTCCGAGAAGAGAAGAGTTGCCACGGCTTACTCCGTGAGGAGAAGAGTTGCCGCGACTTACTCCGAGAGGTGAGAATTCGCCACGGCTTACTCCGAGAGGAGAAAAGTTGCCACGGCTTACTCCGAGAGGTGAAACTTCGCCGCGACTTACTCCGAGAGGTGAGAATTCGCCACGACTTACTCCGAGAGGAGAAAAGTTGCCACGGCTTACTCCGAGAGGTGAAACTTCGCCGCGACTTACTCCGAGAGGTGAGAATTCGCCACGGCTTACTCCGAGAGGAGAAAAGTTGCCACGGCTTACTCCGAGAGGTGAAACTTCACCACGACTTACTCTGAGAGGAGAAAAGTTGCCACGGCTTACTGCGAGAAGTGAAACTTCGCCGCGACTTACTCCGAGAGGTGAGAATTCGCCACGACTTACTCCGAGAGGAGAAAAGTTGCCACGGCTTACTCCGAGAGGTGAAACTTCGCCGCGACTTACTCCGAGAGGTGAGAATTCGCCACGACTTACTCCGAGAGGAGAAAAGTTGCCACGGCTTACTCCGAGAGGTGAAACTTCGCCGCGACTTACTCCGAGAGGTGAGAATTCGCCACGACTTACTCCGAGAGGAGAAAAGTTGCCACGGCTTACTCCGAGAGGTGAAACTTCGCCGCGACTTACTCCGAGAGGTGAGAATTCGCCACGGCTTACTTCGTGAGGAGAAGAGTTGCCACGGCTTACTCCGAGATGTGAGAATTCGCCACGACTTACTCCGAGAGGAGAAAAGTTGCCACGGCTTACTCCGAGAGGTGAAACTTCACCACGACTTACTCTGAGAGGAGAAAAGTTGCCACGGCTTACTGCGAGAAGTGAAAGATATTTTCCCAAGTACCAGCGGCGTCTTACTTTCGCCACGACTTACTCCGTGAGGAGAAGAGTTGCCACGGCTTACTCCGCGAAGTGAGAATTCGCCACGACTTACTCCGTGAGGAGAAGAGTTGCCACGGCTTACTCCGAGAAGTGAGAATTCGCCACGACTTACTCCGAGAAGAGAAGAGTTGCCACGGCTTACTCCGAGAAGTGAGAATTCGCCACGACTTACTCCGAGAAGAGAAGAGTTGCCACGGCTTACTCCGTGAGGAGAAGAGTTGCCGCGACTTACTCCGAGAGGTGAGAATTCGCCACGGCTTACTCCGTGAGGAGAAGAGTTGCCACGGCTTACTCCGAGAAGTGAGAATTCGCCACGACTTACTCCGTGAGGAGAAGAGTTGCCGCGACTTACTCCGAGAGGTGAGAATTCGCCACGGCTTACTCCGTGAGGAGAAGAGTTGCCACGGCTTACTCCGAGATGTGAGAATTCGCCACGACTTACTCCGAGAGGAGAAAAGTTGCCACGGCTTACTCCGAGAAGTGAGAATTCGCCACGACTTACTCCGTGAGGAGAAGAGTTGCCACGGCTTACTCCGAGAAGTGAGAATTCGCCACGACTTACTCCGAGAAGAGAAGAGTTGCCACGGCTTACTCCGTGAGGAGAAGAGTTGCCGCGACTTACTCCGAGAGGTGAGAATTCGCCACGACTTACTCCGAGAGGTGAAAGATATTTTTCCAAGTACCAGCGGCGTCTTACTTTCGCCACGACTTACTCCGAGAGGAGAAAATTTGCCACGACTTACTCCGTGAGGAGAAGAGTTGCCACGGCTTACTCCGAGATGTGAGAATTCGCCACGACTTACTCCGAGAGGAGAAAAGTTGCCACGGCTTACTCCGAGAGGTGAAAGATATTTTCCCAAGTACCAGCGGCGTCTTGCTTTCGCCACGACTTACTCCGAGAGGAGAAAAGTTGCCACGGCTTACTCCGAGAGGTGAGAATTCGCCACGACTTACTCCGAGAGGTGAAAGATATTTTTCCAAGTACCAGCGGCGTCTTGCTTTGGCCACGACTTACTCCGAGAGGAGAAAAGTTGCCACGGCTACTCCGGGAGGTGAGAATTCGCCACGACTTACTCCGAGAGGAGAAAAGTTGCCACGGCTTACTCCGAGAGGTGAAACTTCGCCGCGACTTACTCCGAGAGGAGAAAAGTTGCCACGGCTTACTCCGAGAGGTGAGAATTCGCCACGACTTACTCCGAGAGGTGAAAGATATTTTTCCAAGTACCAGCGGCGTCTTGCTTTCGCCACGACTTACTCCGAGAGGAGAAAAGTTGCCACGGCTTACTCCGAGAGGTGAAACTTCGCCGCGACTTACTCCGAGAGGAGAAAAGTTGCCACGGCTTACTCCGGGAGGTGAAACTTCGCCGCGACTTACTCCGAGAGGAGAAAAGTTTCCACGGCTTACACCGAGAGGTGAAACTTCGCCACGACTTACTCCGAGAGGAGAAAAGTTGCCACGGCTTTCTCCGAGAGGTGAAAGATATTTTTCCAAGTACCAGCGGCGTCTTGCTTTCGCCACGACTTACTCCGAGAGGAGAAAAGTTGCCACGACTTACTCCGAGAGGTGAAACTTCGCCGCGACTTACTCCGAGAGGTGAGAATTCGCCACGACTTGCTCCGAGAGGTGAAAGATATTTTTCCAAGTACCAGCGGCGTCTTGCTTTCGCCACGACTTACTCCGAGAGGAGAAAAGTTGCCACGACTTACTCCGAGAGGAGAAATGTTGCCACGGCTTACTCCGAGAGGTGAGACTTCGCCACGACTTACACCGAGAGGAGAAAAGTTGCCAGGGCTTACTCCGAGAGGTGAAACTTCGCCGCGACGTACTCCGAGAGGAGAAAAGTTGCCACGGCTTACTCCGAGAGGTGAAACTTCGCCGCGACTTACTCC
>CAXIEQ010000084.1:0-50381 GCA_964023945.1 Ectemnius cavifrons
CGTCACTGCAGATACGTCATGATCCTATCAATACGGACCCTTGTTATCCAATTTGAGTAGCTTCTTGTTTTCCAAATGTAAGAGCAAGAGCCGTACAAAACTTGCCAAAATTGTTTGGCAAAGCAATGTTGATAATTTGGAATCTTTTACCAGTTCATTTTGTAAGATTGCATACTCATCGAGATTCCTATATCGGATAGAGTGTTGAATTGAATTCGAAACATCTCAATATGTATATACCGGGAGCAAGAAATGATGTGCCACTATCGCGCATACCGCTCCCTTTCCGGGTAATTCCTCGGACATGCAGGGCGTCATAAAGCCTCGACTGCAATCGAGGCACTTTTTCTCGGACCTTTATAAAGAGGAACTTGCAAGCATCTCTGTATTTTGCAACGCACCGTTTTCTTACTTCTGTTCCCTCATTACGTGCACGAACAGAAAGCGCAGGAAAATCGGTATGTTTCCGAATCGGGTTCACACACTGACACGAATTCCGTTGTCTCTCT
Organism: Ectemnius cavifrons; assembly: GCA_964023945.1. Lineage (NCBI taxonomy): Eukaryota > Metazoa > Arthropoda > Insecta > Hymenoptera > Crabronidae > Ectemnius > Ectemnius cavifrons. The sequence goes on from CAXIEQ010000084.1 coordinate 510, forward strand.
CCGTTCGACTACCGAGATTTCGGAATATTTCCTATAATCGTTTTTCAATAAACCGCTCAACGATCGGTGGATGCGAGAAGCAATAATGCTAGCGGCAATATACTTTAGAGAGGCTCGTACTTGACTAAGCAACAATCAGAAAGTCGGTCCGGTGATAGATTTATGACGGGGGATGGGGCCTGGTCGCGGCTGAGGGATCCGAGCGTCGAGTGCACACTTGGTGCCCAGGCGTTAGCTTTTTTTCACCGATGGTCGGCGATTGTCAATAGGGTCGGGTACTGATTGACTTTTGACAATCTCAAATCTTACAGTGTTCCTTTGTATTTCCTTGCATGTAATTTATTTTTTTCCGTTGTTCAGTTTCGAATATTTATTTATTTGTATTGTATCTATGTTCACAGGCGACAGCTGAAGGAGGCAGCGCGCCGGCAGGTAAGCGATAATAATAATACTAGTAATACGGCAGCAGACACGCAGTCTGACAGCGGTGCATGTAGCTCGATGGAAGTGGTAAGTCCATCTGCTATAGAAATGGACCCGTGCACCTCTGCTGCTGGCGCAATAGCCTTCCCTTTACAGGATTTACAGGTAGAGAACGAAGAGCTCCTTGAAAATATATCAACGAGATATGAAGAGGAAGAGGAAATAATCGTCGTTGAAGAAATCGTCGAAGAAATCGTCGAAGAAATGGACGAGATTTCAGACGACCAGGAAATTCGGAATACGATGGAACGTGACAATATTGAGATAATGGACAAATTGCAACACGAGTCCACACAAGCAATTCCCCCAGAAATTGTAGATGCTCCTGCTGTAGAGGAAAGCAGTCAAATGGAAATTGATGATGATGACTGGATGAATAATCTTCTCGATGATTGTTTACAAGAGAGACCAGAAATAGTACCAGAAGAAGTCGATGTGGGGAATGTGGATCCAGAACCACCCATTGAAGAGGAAATAGGCGAAAATGATAGCGGTGACGATGGCGATGAGTACTGGGTGGTAGAAAGAGCACAGACACCACAGCCGGAAGAGCCATGTTCGAAAGGCATAGACTTCGTCGACTTTGGCTACTTGTTTCAAAAAATAATAAATCTTGGCGCTCATTCCAAAATCGACTGCGGTGTCCAATATTTCAAAATAATTGGATGTCGAAAAATTGGATTACACAAGATTTATACGGCCAAGTGTCAAATGTGCGGATATGAAGAGCGAATACCATGCTTGCCAGAAAATGAGGACAAGATGGATCTCAATCACAGCGCTGTCTCTGGAACAATGGTGACAGGTGGCGGATATAACCAACTGGAGGAAATGATGTCTGCCATGAACGTAGAATGCATGTCGAAAAAAATGTATGAGAAGTGCCAGGAAAACATCATCGATGGATTTGAAGTTGCTGCACTGCGAGAAATGGAGGAAGCTGCGAAAGAGGAGAGAGAGATAGCAATCGCAAAAGGTGACGTTCATCCTGAGACCAATACCCCCATCATCTCAGTTGTTGCTGATGGAAGTTGGTTGAAAAGGGTTTACCGTGGCGGGGAGTATAACTCTACTTCCGGCGTAGGAGCCATCGTAGGATACGCCACGAGGAAGGCCCTTTACTACAATGTAAAGAACAAGTTCTGCATGATCTGTCTCACAGCAGCTAAAAAGAAGCAAGCACCGCGTGAGCATCGCTGCTACAAGAATTGGGGTCGTGATGCGACTTCCACAAGTATGGAATCCGCTGCAATTGTAGAAGGCTTCAAGTGCAGCGTCGAAATGCATGGCCTGATATATGGCATATTAGTTGGCGATGGTGACAGCAGCGTTACCAAAAAGATAGCGGACAATGATCCATATAAAGACTACGGGATTCGTTTGAAAAAGATTGAATGTCGCAACCACGTCTTGCGATCTTTCGGCAGGAAGCTACGTGAGTTAGTGTCAAAAGGAGCTTTTAAAAATTCACGAGATATCATCAAAGGAAATATTCTTCGCCTGCGCATTGGCATACAAAAAGCTGCAGAATACCGGTACACAGAACAGCTGCCGCTTACCGAACGAATGCGCAACTTCAAGAACGATTTAAAAAATGTACCGAGCCATGTTTTCGGTGAACACAAAGAGTGTAAAAAATTGGGATATTTCTGTAAGAAATACTCGGACCCGAAGAACATCAACCACGTACCGGAATTGAAGAAAGCAGGATTATACCAGCATGTAGAGGATGTTATGAGACCGATTTATGCAAACGCTGAAAGTATGTTATATGGGCTCAATAATAATACCGTGGAGAGTTTGAACAGCGTTATTGCCAAAAACATTGGAGGAAAACGAATAAATTTTGGACGAAAAGGATCTTACCAAGGCAGAGTTTCTGCCGCAGTTGTTGGATTCAACGTAAAAGCAACATTGAGCCGGCTGGCTACAGCGATGGATAAGGAACCAACAGCTATTTTGACGAAAATGGAACAACGTCGTAAACACGCATTAGAAATGGCGAAGAAATACAAGAAAGAAGCAAAAGCATCGTCATCAAAATACCAGAAGCAATCGTGTGATAAGGATTACGGCCCCGATGCTGACAAACCGGACATGGAGGAAGCAGTGTACTCTTCTGAGTTGGAGAGACACATGGCAATGTTGTATGAATGGCAGACGTCACGATGGAAAATTGAAGCAGAAACACGCGATCAAGCAAATGATGCAAGATGGAAGTCATATCGAAGACAACTATTGACTGCATCCAACTTCGGTTCAGTATGCCGCGCACGAAAGGACACGCCACGCGCAAATAAAGTGAAGAGCATACTGTACCGCCAGGAACTCAGTCTAGTGGCACTGGATTATGGAAAAGAAAACGAAGCAAATGCGTTGAGGCAATTGGAAGAACAATTAGGTACTACCGTACAATCTTGCGGCCTTTTCATTGATAGCGTCGTGCCATACTTAGGTGCGACACCTGATGGCCTTATTGATGATGATACACTTGTAGAAGTAAAATGCCCGTATTCTGCTAAAGACTTGACACCTGAAGAAGCAATTGAGCAGCTTGACGGCATACGAAAGCTCTACGAAGGCGATGGATTGAGGAAGACCCATCATTACTTTTATCAAGTGCAGGGGCAGTTGCACATTACAGAAAGGCAGCATGCCTTATTCTGTTTGTGGACACCAAAGGGAATAAAGATCACAAAAATCGAGAAAGATGACGATTTTTGGGAAACAAAGATGGAAGCACAGTTGAAAACTTTTTATGAGGATTGCTTGCTTCCTGAACTCGTAGATAGTCGGTACAACAGAGGTCAGCCGATTAGAGAACCCGCGTATGTGAAGGTCACAGAACGGAAGAAGAAACCTCCTCCCACCGCCAGGGAGGAAGAAATGTCGGAAAATGATGATATGTAGACGTAATACTGTACCAGAGGATGCAGGTCAGCTGATTTTGAAAAGCTGCCCAATGACACCGGGTCATTGGAGATTGTAATAATTGTAAAGACACTATACTGCACCAGAGGATGCAGGTCAGCTGATTTTGAAAAGGTGCCCAATGACACCGGGTCATTGGAGATTGTAATAATTGTAAAGACACTATACTGCACCAGAGGATGCAGGTCAGCTGATTTTGAAAAGCTGCCCAATGACACCGGGTCATTGGAGACTATACACTCTGAAACAATACATTCTGAAAATTTACTGGTAACTTGTAATTTTCAATATAAGAATTTGTTCAGAAATAATGAAGAGGACCGTCTCAGACGGGGGTGGTGGAGGGCCTCTTCATATAATTCTACTAATTTTTATTTTTAGCTACCCCTTATTTGTCTTGGAATGGTCAATATCATCACAGAATATGAAAATGGTACGTATTACTATTGTAGTTTCAAAAGATCAATGTATGCAATTTACTGGAAGAAAGTAACGTTACTTGTGTTTTGTAGGCGCTTGCAAGGACTAATCATGCTGCAGGAAATAGAGAAAAGGAAATGTTGCCAGAATATTTCAAAAGATAAGTAGATTGCACGTGAACTGATCCAGATTATGTAAACTCCTTCAAAATCTATGTGGATATGTATACATTTATTTCGCAGGTCCTGATGTCACAGCAACACCACTCATAAAAGAGTAACTTGTAATCACTGGAAAGTAACTTTGAGGAAGAACATACAGACCACCCAAGGGAGGATTTAGCGGAGCCTCATGCAAAGTAAGTCAGAAAAAGAATAGCAAAGTTTGAATGTTGGCAATTTGGCAAGAAATGCCCAGTATGTAATCATCCACGGTAAACAAACTTATTGCCATTGTGTTCCAATCATTTCCAGAGCTCGAGATTCATCCATCTAAGATCGGAGTAGACTTCGTACGAGGAAGAGTATATACGTTACACAACATAATATTTATACATTAGTATCAATAAGTGTATATTGGCCATAGTTCTTGTAACCAAATGTTTAATAAATGATATAAATAAAATGCTTATAAATTCCTTAGCCTTCACTCCATATTCTTCCTCTATCTCTTTTCTAATAAATAGTATCTTTCATTTGATAACCTTTTTGCTAATTCACATTTTACTAATAATGGTGGTAAAATCTTTAGTAAATAGTATAATTATATGGTTCTATTGTTTCCTGAAATACAATTTTTTTCCTGAAAAAAAGAAATTTTTGATATCACAACATGAGTATTCCCAGAGTAACCTCATTCTGTTCTATAAATTCTTTTCTTCGCTCAATTATATTCTCGGTGGAAAACGCCAATAACTCCATCTCGCGTTATTCTTGGTGCTCAAAGCCGGTAAGTAACACGTTCGAGAGACCGAAATACCGGCGGTAATGGTCGGTATTCGATGGTGAGCCAACTCGCTAAAAGTCACGTGGGTACCCTAGCCCGTTAAAAGGGTATCTACGAGGACGGTCGTTGTCTGAATTGCTTCCATCTAATTCACTTTCTGAGTGTCTGACTAAAGGTCTCTTTTGCCTGTCACGTGTTAACTGTTTAATACGACTACCAATACCTTCAGGGTTTGCTGGAGCTTTAGGAGTTTGTATCTTGAAATCTGGATCATCATCTTTAGGGATCAACGGCAAACAATGAACTGGGTTTCTAGACAAAGCATCTGCATTTTGATTGACCTTTCCTGCTTTATAAACTACATCATATTCAAATTCTAGAAGTCTTAATCTCCATTTCATTAAACGAGAGGTAGGATCTTTAACTGAGTGTAACCAAACTAACAGTCTATGATCGGTGACCAAAGTGAATTTAGTGCCATATACGTAAGGTCGAAAATGTTGTACTGCATATACCATAGCGAGACATTCTTTTTCAACAGCTGAATAATTTTTCTCAGCTTTATTTAGCGTACGTGAAGCATATGCAATTGGTAAATCTTTTCCTATTTCGCCTTGACTAAGAATTGCTCCTACTGCGAATTCGGATGCATCAGTGGTAATAACGAAAGGTTTTGAAAAGTCAGGATATTGTAAAATTGGTTGTTGACAAAGCTCTTTGCGCAATTGATCAAAACTCAGTTGTTGTTCTTCATTCCAAACAAATCTAATTCCTTTTCCTAATAAACCTACTAATGGTTTAGCTTTTGTAGTAGAATTTTCAATAAAACGTCGGTAATAACCTGCTAATCTAAGCAATTGACGAATACATTTTTGATTAGTTGGTACTGGGAATTTTTCAACAGATTCTAACTTTTTCGGATCTGGTCTAATGCCTTGTTCAGAAATAATGTGTCCTAAATAACCAACTTCCTTACGGAGAAATTGACATTTACTGGTTTGTAAAGTTAATCCATTTTCACGCAATCTATTCATTAATTTTCGAATTTTAATTTCATGTTCTCTGAAAGATGAAGAATAAACAACAATATCATCAAGGTATACAAACAATTCAGTTCCTTGTAATCCGGTTAAAACTTGATTCATAAGACGTTGGAAAGTAGGTGGTGCATTTTTCAAACCAAAAGGCATGCGAGCAAACTCATAATGACCAGTGGGAGTAGTAAATGCTGTTTTTGAACGATCTTGCGGATTCATTTCTATTTGATGAAAACCATTAGCTAAGTCGAACACTGAAAAATATTTAGCTCCTCCTAATCTATCTAAAATTTCGGTTATTTGTGGTAACGGGAATTTATCGCTAACTGTTTTGTTATTAAGAGCTCTGAAATTTATAACCATACGCCAACGCTTGTTACCTTGGGCATCTGGTTTCTTTGGGACTATCCATAAAGGTGAATTGTAAGGAGAACTGGAAGGTTTAATTATTCCTTCTTTAAGCAAAGCCTTTACCTGATCGTCGATCTCTTTTTCATGCACTGGCGGATACCTGTACTGCCGGGTATTTATGGGTATATTGTCCGTAGTGTGAATGGAATGTTGGAAGTTGGGTGCCTTTCCCAAATTGTCTCCAGGTAGAAAGAACCTGTCCGAATATTCTTGCACGAGTTGTAGCACATGTTGCCTTTCTTCACTATTCATGTGGTCCATATCAAGGGTCTTTTTAATTTCCTTGACTCGTTCTTGAGGTGATATAAACTTATGTCCAGAATTCTTCATGTAATAATCTTCTTCGGATGAACTAATAATATCGTATGGATAAATTTCTTGAGGTGGTAAATCAAATCGAACATCTTGGTCACTTGTGTTAGTTGCCATTACGTGACAAGTGCCATTGTTGTTGGAAACTGCTGCTTCTCCGATATAAACGTCGTCTTGAGTTTTTATTCGTGGTAAATAACCTTCGCGGAGAGTTGTGTTCGCTAACCGAACTGTAATGCACTGACTGCTTCGTGCCGGTAACAAAAGTTGCTTCTTCGTAGATTGATTTTCTTCCTCCTCTGGGCTTCGATAATTTATGAACCCTATGGGTTTTGTCGGTCTATCTCTAATTACGAGGGTTTTATGGAAATACGAAATTTCAGCCTCTTCTTGTAATAGATAAGCGCTACCGAGTAAACCACTGGCTGGCAATTGAAGATTCTTTATCACATAGAATAGACAAGGTGTCTCATTGATGTGAAGAGTTGCGGTTCCCGTTGTGAGAATTGGAATAGATGCAACCCCAGTTACTTCAATTTCTTCTTTATGAATCCTTACTTCTTGTAAATTCAAAGCTTCAAACGTTATTAAATTTACGGACGCTCCTCCGTCTACTAAAAATTCTCCAAGCCCTCCTTTTAATTCCGGTACTTTTACACGAATTTTTGGAATCGGGGCTTCCTTAATTACTGCTTTCTTTGGGGATTCTCTTGGAATCGTACATGTTGCTGGCGAGTTTGTTCGCTTCTGTTCACCTGATCGCCAACACGGTGAACGCGATCGAAGTTTAAATGCTGCGCATTTTTTGACTTAATATCGTTGCTCGGCTGAGCGTACGAACTACCAGGCTGAGCATAGTTATTACTCATCTGGGCAAAATTTGGTTGATTCTTAAAATTATGATAATTGCCATCGCAGCTTTTGTGCATGCAATTGCAGCACTTACAGCTCTCGTGGTTCTGATACCTTTCGACCCTTTCTGGTTGCCTTGGATGCTGTTGTTGAAACTGCTGATGGGGGAAATTTATGACACCCGGGGTCCTTGGTCTGCCACGCTCTACAGCGAAGGCGGTCGGTTTGCCGTAACCCCGTGGGTTTTCCTCCACACCAGATGTAGTCTCCGTTTGGGATCCATGGTGTCGGCTCCAGTTTGGATTGAATGGTCGCTGGTTGTTAAAGTGTCGGGGCCCGTCGTTATTTCGATAACGGTAACCATTCGAGCTCCGATTATGCTCACTCCATCCTCGAGTGATCTCCATGACCTCTTCAAACGCTTCTTCTATCTTCTTATAATTCTTCGGGTTCACTCGCGACAAATACCGTTCCGGTAACCCGTATATAAATTTATCAATTACACCGCGTTCCAAAAACTTTAATGCAGCTGCTCTATGTTCCTCTTCATACTCTTGATTCACTGCCGCGCGAGCATTATGCGTTACGTGACGCGTTCTGTCTATGTAATCTTGTACACTTTCATCCCGGTAGATCCGTAATCGCGTAATTTCGTCTTGGAAAGACCACAGACTTCTACCCGGGGCAAAACATTTCTTTAAATGGTGTAACAAAGCATTCATGCTTGTGAACGTCTCACCATCCACGCTCTCTCTAGCGGTACCTTTTAACTTTTTAATTACAGCGCTTAAATATTTTGTTTCTAACGCCGACGGCAAACCATCTGCACCGTCCTCAACACATTGAACAAAATATTTAAGTTCATTTCTTTTTCCATCGAAATTAGGAATATCTTGAACAAATTTCTGAATAGTTGACTTGAGTTTCAACTCTTGCATAAGAACATTAATATCAGACTCCTGTTTAGCCATTGTAATAATGTAATTCAACTAAGCGCAAGGAGAAAAATAACTTTACTAGGCAGTTTGTGAACTGATAAAATCTGAGTATCCCACCGCTGCCACCAATTTGTTACGAGCCAGGCTTCGCGAGTCCTAAAATATGCTCTAAGATCGTTAAACCTTACTATGGCTCGCCGGATACACCTCGAGCGGTAAAGATGTATCCTCGTGGGATCTTTTGTTATTCTTTTCCTTGTTATGCTTATTTGAAACAAGGTTGACCAAACAGGAATTCAGTAATGATGACACAAATGGTTTCTTAATGAAAACTAGAATAATGTAATATATTCTGAATGAACAAATAATACAAACACAAAATATACAATGAGAGTTTCTGTGGTTTTGAGATGTTGTTACAAAATTATATGAGTTCGTTTTACGTTACGATTTGAACGGGGGAAAACTAACGAAAGAACTGTGACTTGCCTAACGATCGCGATGAGACACGATGTACGTACGGTAATTGTAACTGCTTCGAAGGAGACTAGTGCTCGATCTACTACGGTGTTCTTCGCTGGTCCGATTGGCAGAGCTTCGCCGTCGATGAGAGTTCGGAACTGATTCCCCCTTTGCTCCAGAAATTAAGGGTTTATATACCCGAAAAATCCAGTGAAAAGGGGCATAGGTAGGGATAGAGACGCCAGAAGTCTGAGACTACGCTGGAGTTCTAAGAATTTATGAGATGCACTAAGTGCACAGCTGCAGAGTTCGTTTTAGGGCACGCTTGTGATGATCCCTAACTAGGTATTGTGTTTTTAAGGGCTTGAGATAAGACGGAACGAAAGAGTCGAAGTCACAGTTTTAAGGCTCGAAAAATACGCATGGGAAAACTATGTGGGAGACTAGCGAATTAAAATTATTGAATCTACGTGTGAAATAAGGCTAAGAAAAGTAGTCCGATGAGGATGAATATGTAACAGGGTATCTTTCACTTTGAGACTATATAGCTCATCTTTGAGCAGGCTTATCTCTTTTGCAAACTCCATAGCTAATTCATTTCTTAATTCTATTTTTAGATCCGTCAGTTTCCGCTCAAGCAAATTTTCGTAATGTTCTTTTAAATCCCTGATTAAATCTCTAATTGATAGGCACTCCTCCTTCGCATCTTCTGTGTCGTACTTTCTCTTTTTCGTTTGTTTCATCTCTATTCTACTGTTAATTTTAGCGCATATACTACAGCCTATTATTTCCCCTGTGCCATCACCATTCTCATAGACATTTCTGATGGGTTTACATTTCACATGGTACGGTCGATTGCAAAAGTCGCACTTAGTTTTAGTTTCTTTTTGGAGCACATTTTTGCAATGGCAGCATTTGTTGGAGCTAAAGACTTTCATTGGTGTACTCATCGTCAAAGTTGTGTCAGTTGTCCTTGTATCGTTATTTAACTTGATGTCTGCAGTTTTGTCGTCCATGTGTAACATCTGTCAGGCAGAAGTGTCGGTGTCAGATGTCAGCTGTCAGGTGTCAGCTGTCAGGTGTCAGTTGCTCGTCAGTCAGTGTATCCTCGTATACCTCGTATTTGGTTCCCCGTTTATATGCTCGTTAAATAAACATAGATTTATTCAACTAAGCGAGTACCACGAGGGTATTTAGAGAGAGAGAGAGAGATGGAATGTTTCAAAAAGTGTATGCATACCAATGAACGCGGATTGAAAACTTTAGATTTTAAGCGTATGGTGATATGGTGATGTGTAAGGTGGAAGCTGTACGGGAAGAATACAATTCGTAAATATAGATTCGCACACAGCTATGGGGGCTACTATGTCGGTGAGCCCTCCTGAATGCGTGTGCGTTTCCTAGAATTGAGGGGGCTCGTCTGGACACTCAAGACGCAACGTCGCCGACGACAGAGTGAAACTGGGTCATTCCATGTCATGTGAATACTCTTAATTTACTGATGATACAGTTTTCATAACATTTACACATATTGTTCTCCATATTAAAATAGATAGATTTTGGTTAAATGGGACCATTACAGAAGATTTTTTGTTGTGGAAACCGCTGATTGAATCAACATTGTTTTTTTTATTTTACTCGGGAAGGAACGTACTTTATAGTTATACTTTTTCGTGCCACGCAAAATTGATTATTTAGTACAAGACATGAACAAATTATAGCTATAAAGTCCGTCTCTTCCTGACAAAAAAAGAACAATGTCGATTCGACCAATGGTTTTCGTAAAAAAATTCTTCTGTAATGGTATTATTTAGCTAAAAGACTAAAATGACCTACTTTGGCGGTCTGTAATTCTTAAACAATATGGAAAAAGAGAATATGACCTCTATCTATTTTCATGTGAAGAACAATATGTGCACATTTTATGAAAATCTGTATCATCATTAAATTAAGAGTATTTACACGGCATAGATTAACCCAGCTATTTCTCGAAATTGGGAATCTGTCTCGGCATTTCGAGAGATTTCGTTGCTGAGTCAGTATATAAGTGGTGTTCCGACCTATCCTAATAATTAAATTTGCTATTTCAGAACTGCGGGAAGAAATCAGGCGGATGCGAGCGGGCGATTCCAGCCACCCCCGCCGCCGCCTCCGCCACCGCAGCTGCCGGGGACATCGCGGACTCTGGAGCCGCAAAATCCAATTCGAAGTGAGTCTACTTTCACGAATAATTAAAATATGAAGGGAAGAATGTTTTATTAATTTTACGTCAAATTTTCATTAATTACAGGACGCACCAAAGCAGGCGGCAAGGGGAGGAGGGCCGCCAAAAGAAGGTGGCATGCCGCCCGCAAAGAGGGCTACGACAATTACTACTACCACGGTTACCACGACTACCGCGGCCGTGGTGGTAAAACCACCAGAGTTTATATGAACGAGGTTAGTTATAGTTTATATAAATTAGGTTAGTTAGGATTAGGATAGTTTATATACATTAGGATTAATTTTATATACATTAGGATTAGTTAAAAATAATAAGTATTTTAATTTTCTTTTTATAAATATGCCTTCCAGTTTATTACCTTCCTCATCTCATCGTTTTACTTCTTTAGGTGAAGCAGTCCGTGAGCTATGTGCTGGGCAGTCAAGACACAGTAAAATTGAAGTGCGTATGAAGATATTGCTCGCCTAATATAATTCTAATTAAGGAATAATGCCACTATAGCGAGCAAGAAAATATATGAAATTTGACAATTTTTTATGGTAACACAGTAAATGAAGTACAGAATTTGTTTAAAGGCCTTCATTGTGTGTATTTTAAAGAATATTTAGAATTTTTTTATTTAATTATTGTCGATAAAATGACGGGGGTAGAGCTCGGCAAACAAATGAAACTTCTCATTACGTGTAATATTCTGCGGCCGGAAAGATTTCTCCCTTAATTTTCGACCTGGAACAATACACAATAAAACAAACATTTTTCAATTCTGTATGAACTTAGCTCGAGAAATACGTAGCGAAATTAAAAAATATATTTTTTTAGATGGCGCACAATAGAAGTAAAATCTTTCTTGTAAGTTTTTATCGGAAACAGAAATTTTATTTCTATTGTGCGCCATCTAAAAAAATATATTTTTTAATTTCGCTATGTATTTCTCGAGCTAAGTTCATACAGAATTGAAAAATGTTTGTTTTATTGTTCCAGGTCGAAAATTAGGAGAGAAATCTTTCTGGCCGCAGAACACGACACGGTTTCACTTGCTGAGTTCTAGCACCGCCATTTTGTCGAAAATAATTAAATGAAAAAACTAAATATTCTTCAAAGCATATACAAATAAAGCCCTTCAAACGGAATTTGTATTGCATTTACTGTGTTGTCATAAAAAATGGTCAAAATTCATATTCATATAGTTTCTTAGTGGCTAGAGTTCATATAGTTTCTTAGTGGCTAGAGTGGCATTACCCCTTAAGTAATAAATCATATTAGCAAAAGAGAAATTACCAATAGTTAGGGTGCATTTAAATTGCAGATTAGACAAGCTATACGCTCATACGCACTCTAACATTGGTGTACCTTGACTGCCAAATACGTAGCTTAAGGAGCGCATAATGTAAAGTAATGAAACTTACTAAGCAAGTACTGATTATCAATCAATAGCCAGTATACTGCTAAATGAAACATGATTGATAATTATTGCTGGCTTAATTCATTTTATTCTTTAGCTGAAGTGTTCCTTGAGCGATGAACTTGACAGTCATGATCATGATACAACTAAATTAGATTGCCTATGAGCATTCTGCTTGGTTTATATATTATAATTCTAAAGCATTAAATCAAATAATAATTCAGAGTAGCAAAAGAGAGATTCCCAATAGCTATAATATATTAAAATTTTAAATGATTAGACTTAACACTTTACAAATTATTCCTGACTGTCAAATACCTAGCTGACGGAGCGCAAACCTAAAGTAATGAAAATTACTAAGCAAGTACTGATTATCAATAGCTAGTATATCGCTCAATGACACATGATTGATAATTATTGCTTGCTTGATTCATTTTATTCGTTAGCTGAAGTGTTCCTTGAGCGATGAACTTAACAGTCATGATACAACTAAATTAGACTGCGTATGAGCATTTTGCTTGGTTTATATATTATAATTATCCCCCCAAAAACATTAAAATGAAAAAAAACGCCAAGTAGTCCCCCCCCCCCCCCCCCCCCTCCGCCGCCACCCAACAACCCAAACCACCGACTGACTAACCCACCAATCTTGCAAAAATCATTTAAAAATTATCAAAAATAGAAATGGATATCATTGGTAAACGAAAGCCAAGTTATAATTCAGCTATATAATTAATAACATACAAGAAACCCAAGTTTTCATTCAAAGATGTCTCGATTTAACTCGCATCAGCAATTAACAATAAATTCACAATAAATTAGCGATTAATAATAATAATAAAAAAAAAACTTGGCGTGTGCGCGCTTCATTCGAGACACTTGCTCTGATAATATTGCTAGAAAACTTTGAAAGAAATAGATACACGACGAATTGAGAACCGTCTTTTCGATGTAGTATATAGTATATGTGATTAAAATTGAAATGTCATATTTCTTAGGATTTTATATTATAGTGTTACGTCCCGACTCGCACGGTCACTTGCCCTTGCAAGGGTGGAGGAAAAAAAATATTGTATAATAACGCGCTTAGGATTATTATGATGGCGACGGTCCAGTCAGCCGGACCAACGGGGACCGGGCGACTGGCGGGGCGATAGGGTCTCGCCTTACTGGGAAGCAGCGGGGGAGGGGATTTTTATGGGTCCTGCTCCCTCAGGTACAAAAAGAACCGGTTGCAAGTGGGGGGGGGGGGCATTTTCTGCCAAGGACTGAGGGGGACTTGTGGGGATGGCAGCGCCAGTATCTGCGGTGCAGCCACATGGGCAGGGCCGATTGCGGGGACAAGGAGGGACGAGGAGTCCGCAGCCACCGGACGAGGGTGTCCGAGATCGTCACCCTGGAGCAGCGCTCCCGCCAAGCTCGAGATGTCCACGCGTCCTTCAGTGTGTAAGGCTCGCGCACGGAGAGTGGAGTCTTTGACCAGTAGGTCACTCCTAATTTGTGGGATTGCTCTCCGATTAAATACTAACGGATCAAATTCAGCGCTACAGTGAAGAAGCTTCTTCAGGCGCTTCGCCTGTTTCTCCGCGCCAGCTCGGTGTCGTTTCTGTCGGCGTCTAGCCACGCGGGAGTGAGCCGTGGCCGGATGCAAAAGAAATTCCGACAGGCAGATTGATGAGGAAAATATGAGGGGCAGCCACGTCCGGAATCATCAAGCCATTTCTTCAGCAGTCAGGGTTCAGATTGGGAAGGAGGACGTAGAAGCAACCCCTTCTCTGGTGGCACTTCGATACGCCCGCGAGGAGAGCGGAGCAGCCCCTTCTCTGGCGGCACTTCAGCCCAGGTGAATTGAAAGGAAAGGCGACAGGAAGAGCCCCAAGAAGCGGCCCTTTGTCGGGTGCACTCCAATTCGACGAGGAAGACAACTGCGTGTAGGCACGGGCCAACTAGCCTTGGTGGCACAAATTACGGAGATTTCGAGAATAAGAGGGACAGCGGAGCAGCCCCTTGTTTGGTGGCACTTCAGCTGAGGTGAAAGGGAAAGGTGGAGCGGCCCCTTTTCTGGTGGCACTTCAAACCCAGGATAGGAAAGTAAGCGCGTAATTCTGCCCGCAGTCTGGTACTTACCCCTCTTAGCGATTTAACCGGTCCGAGAATGACGTGTAAGAATAAATCGAGAAAATCCGGAAGTATTGAATATTAATTTACTTTATTAGCCGACTTGATAGTAGAACAGAACGAATGCGGATATCGCAGGCGGCGATACAAGGAAAAGAATCTGAGTCCTTTTGGTTCGACAGTTCGAATATACGCGAGAGTTCAAGAGATGATCTGCTCATTAGGAGCCAAAGTCACGAATGAACGAAACCGGGTCGGCATGCTACCCACCCGAATTATGGCGCCAGTGTCTCGTGTCGGAATTCCCTTCCTTAAATCTAGGTCACGTGTCAACAAATGTATGGTGGTAAGAGATACTGTAGTGGGGATGTATTCTAATTACCCTTTGGTGCCAGCAGCAAGCCGGCTGAATCCGGCTTGGTGCGGACCAAGCGAATGTTATGGGTTTTTAGGTAACCGGGTGATCAAAAGAATGAAAGGGAATTCCGACAACGAGGAGCATGGCTATAGAACCGAAGGATGAGGCTTAAATTCTATAGATGATCAGGAGACTCGGTAGAGTCTCGCGCCAAGTAGTAGTTATATATATAGTACAGCGCGCGACTACCGAGGATACTTATCCCGAAGTGTAGCGGTTTTCGTCCGCTATAAAACTTTCACCTCCATTTATGGAAAAGTTACAGCTCCAAGGATTTATTTTTGAATTTTGTATTTTTTCGTTGATTTTTCTGAATCGAATGAGCCAAGAATCAAGCGAATCGGTTCAGTCGTTCAAGAGATATAGATTTCTCCTGCTTATTCTTCTCGTGAAAACGGCAAGGCAAATTAAGATTCAGGGGAACATGTTCCTAAAAATGTGACTTTCACTTTTCTCATACGAGATGGCAGCAAACGGAAATATCGTATTTACGTTACCGATCTAGAATCTGTAATCTGTGTCATACCGACACATTGGTTAAGCCGGTTATGCCATGGCTGGTTATGTGTCATAATGGTTATGTGACACAGTCCAATTTTATTATTTTATTTTATTCCAGATTCCATGCTTTTATTTAGTTAATAAAAGAGTATAGTGTCCTTGCCCCTGTCCCTGTAATCTTGTCATTATTAAGAATTATGAAGTGTCAAATGTATTTGGTGAACGAGTGCTGATTACCAATAGTTAAAATTGTCAAGAGTGTAGCATATTTATCTTTAAAGCAATATTAGCAATTATTTATTTACAGTTCAAGGGAATGCTCGGTATTAGTAATCAGTACTTGCTCAAACTAATTTCAGCACTTTAGGTTTGCGCTCCGTCAGCTAGGTATTTGACAGTCAGGAATAATTTGTAAAGTGTTGAGTGCAATCATTTAAAATTTCAATATATTATAGCTATTGGGAATCTCTCTTTTGCTACTCTGAATCATTATTTGATTTAACGCTTTAGAATTATAATATATAAACCAAGCAGAATGCTCATAGGCAATCTAATTTAGTTGTATCATGATCATGACTGTCAAGTTCATCGCTCAAGGAACACTTCAGCTAAAGAATAAAATGAATTAAGCAAGCAATAATTATCAATCATGTGTCATTTAGCGACATACTAGCTATTGGTAATCAGTACTTATTTAACAAATTTTATTACATTAGATTATGTGCTCCCTGAGCTATGCATTTGGCTGTCAAGATACACCAATGTTAGAGTGCGTATGAGGGTATAGCTTATCTAATTTGCAATTTAAATGCATCCTAGCTATTGGTAATTTTTCTTTTGCTAATGTGAATTTGTCAAGTGCAAAGTATATTATCTGAGGAATCTATATTCTCGTATTCAGCTCAATTTCTTAGATCTCCTCCTATGTGCATGATTAAGTTATAAATACATTGTAACATTAAAGTTACATTATAACATAAACAGGCACATAGGTAATGATGCATATTTGAACAGAAATGGCACTTGACATTTTAATAAAATTTTACTTTTAAATTTATTAATTAAACCATTGATAAATACTTAGAATTTTTATTGTCTTTATTGTTAAGCATTAACTAACAAAAAGGCATGAAATCCGTCGAAAAACATTAAACTGTAAAAAAATGCGCCAAGTAGCAGTTTGATTTTCCTACAAAAATGAAACATTGATAAATAATTAAAAATTTTATTGTCATTATTGTTAAGCATGAACTAACAAAAAGGCATGAAATCCGTCGAAAAACATTAAAATGTAAGAAAATGCGCCAAGTAGCAGTTGGATTTCCCCACAAAAATATAACAAATATAATATATAATGAAATATAACAAAAAAAATAGATATCATACAAGAAAGCCAAGCTTTCATTCAAAGATACCTCGATTTAACTCGCATTAGCAATTAACAGTAAATTAACAATAAATTACCGATTAACAATACAAAAAATCTTAGCGTGTGCGCGCTTCATTCGAGGCACTTCCTCCGGTAATATTACTAAAAAACTTTTAAAGAAACATATACACGATGAACTGAGAACCTCCTTCTTATCAATATCGGGAAAAATGATCTCCTTGTCAGTTATGAGGCACTGGACAATGCTCATGAAATCGGAGAATATTCATATATCGGAGGCAAAAATGGGATAACAAAGCCGCTGTATACAGTATATATGATTGAAAATGAAAGATTTATTAGGATTTACTTATTTTGTAGTAAAGTCAGTGTTAGGTTTAACACCAGTACTACCGAACGAGTTGAAATGACTTTTTTTGACGTGGTTCGTTATAACAGCATAACAATCGTTGGTACTTCTAGTGTTAAATCAGTTTTCCATTGCCTTTTTACCTCGGGATGAAGCGCGCACACGCCAAGATTTTTTGTATTGTTAATCGGTAATTTATTGTTAATTTATTGTTAATTGCTAATGCGAGTTAAATCGAGGTATCTTTGAATGAAAGCTTGGCTTTCTTGTATGATATCTATTTTTTTTGTTATTTTTCATTATATATTATATTTGTTATATTTTTGTGGGGAAATCCAACTGCTACTTGGCGCATTTTCTTACATTTTAATGTTTTGGACGGATTTCATGTCTTTTTGTTAGTTAATGCTTAACAATAAAGACAATAAAAATTCTAAGTATTTATCAATGGTTTAAATAATAAATTTAAAAGTAAAATTTTATTAAAATGTCAAGTGCCATTTCTGTTCAAATATGCACCATCACCTATGTGCCTGTTTATGTTATAATGTAACTTTAATGTTACAATGTATTTAAAACTTAATCATGCACATAGGAGGAGATCTACGAAATTGAGCTGAATGTGAGAATATAGATTCCTTAGATAATATACTTTGCACTTGACAAATTCACATTAGCAAAAGAAAAATTACCAATAGCTACGATGCATTTAAATTGTAAATTAGATAAGCTATACCCTCATACGCACTCTAACATTGGTGTATCTTGACAGCCAAATGCGTAGCTCAGGGAGCGCATAATCTAATGTAATAAAATTTGTTAAATAAGTACTGACTACCAATAGCTAGTATGTCGCTAAATGACACATGATTGATAATTATTGCTTGCTTAATTCATTTTATTCTTTAACTGAAGTGTTTCTTGAGCGATGAACTTAACAGTCATGATACAACTAAATTAGACTGCGTATGAGCATTTTGCTTGGTTTATATATTATAATTCTAAATATTGTTACGGCCCTGCGCGCCCTACATGCACCCGGCCCGTTTCGACACCACAAGAGTGACACCACTGAGATCACCTGAAGTGCTACCCTCTGAGCTACCCTTGACAACGACTATCAACTTGGTAGCATTTTGTCACGAGAGTCGTTTCCGAGATCCCGGACTGAAAAGACGTATTATTATATTCGCTTAATAAATCTGAACGTTTGTGCCCCGACCCTATTGTCCTATGATTACGCGTTCCGCGGGTGCAACCCGCAACACTGGTGTCAGAAGTGGGATTAACGAAAACTACGAGCCAGAACCTGAAGCGTGTGAAAACACAGACGACGTCAACATGTCAGCAGGAGACGCTGGACGATCTGGGCCGTCAGCATCGGAGGATCAACCCGGACCCTCTCCAGCGGGACCGGCCACATTTCAGGAAATGTGCGGACTATTACGGTCAATCTGAAGAACGCAACACCGCGGCGATTCGAGATATGGACAACCGATATGAAGCTCGATTCCGGGAACTAGAAGCGAAATTAAGTACCCCTTTAGCTCCCACTCCTTCCGTCAGCTTTCTTCCTACTCATACATCCATCCCAGTCCCCCCTGTCAATACGTCATCTGTGTCTGTCCCTCCGGTCACCCCTTCGTGCATCCCCGTTCCGCCTTCGAATATCCCCGTGAGATTGCCAAAATTTAATGGCTCGCATTGGCGTGAATTTCGAGCCCAATTTACGACTACCGCGTTAGTAAATAATTGGAACAACGCTGCTAAAGTCACGGGACTTATAAATTCGTTGGAGGGCCCCGCGTCCGCCGTTCTCATTACATTGACTGAAGCGCAACAGTCGAACTTTGAATCGCTTTTGGAAGCGTTAGAATTTCGATTCGGTCAAGTGGAATCCCGAAATATGCACAGCGCACAATTTTATCAGGAGACTCGGTAGAGTCTCGCGCCAAGTAGTAGTTATATATATAGTACAGCGCGCGACTACCGAGGATACTTATCCCGAAGTGTAGCGGTTTTCGTCCGCTATAAAACTTTCACCTCGATTTATGGAAAAGTTACAGCTCCAAGGATTTATTTCTAAATTTTGTATTTTTTCGTTGATTTTTCTGAATCGAATGAGCTAAGAATCAAGCGAATCGGTTCAGTCGTTCAAGAGATATGGATTTCTCCTGCTTATTCTTCTCGTGAAAACGGCAAGGCAAATTAAGATTCATCAGGGGAACTAATTCCTAAAAATGTGGTTTTCACTTTTCTCATACGAGATGGCAGCAAACGGGAATATCGTATTTACGTTACCGATCTATAATCTGTAATCTGTGTCATACCGACACATTGGTTAAGCCAGTTATGCCATGGCTGGTTATGTGTCATAATGGTTATGTGACACAGTCCAATTTTATTATTTTATTTTATTCCAGATTCCATGCTTTTATTTAGTTAATAAAAGAGTATAGTGTCCTTGCCCCTGTCCCTGTAATCTTGTCATTATTAAGAATTATGAAGCGTCAAATGTGTTTGGTGAACGAGTGCTGATTTCCAATAATTAAAATTGTCAAGAGTGTAGCATATTTATCTTTAAAGCAATATTAGCAATTATTTATTTACAGTTCAAGGGAATGCTCAGTATTAATAATCAGTACTTGCTCAAACTAATTTCAGTACATTAGGTTTGCGCTCCGTCAGCTAGGTATTTGACAGTCAGGAATAATTTGTAAAGTGTTAAGTCCAATCATTTAAAATTTCAATATATTATAGCTATTGGGAATCTCTCTTTTGCTACTCTGAATCATTATTTGATTTAACGCTTCAGAATTATAATATATAAACCAAGCAGAATGCTCATAGGCAATCTAATTTAGTTGTATTATGATCGTGACTGTCAAGTTCATCGCTCAAGGAACACTTCAGCTAAAGAATAAAATGAATCAAGCAAGCAATAATTATCAATCATGTGTCATTAAGCGATATACTATCTATTGATAATCAGTACTTGCTTAGTAAATTTCATTACTTTAGGTTTGCGCTTCGTGAGCTAGGTATTTGACAGTCAGGAATAATTTGTAAAGTGTTAAGTCCAATCATTTAAAATTTCAATATATTATAGCTATTGGGAATCCCTCTTTTGCTACTCTGAATCATTATTTGATTTAACGCTTTAGAATTATAATATATAAACCAAGCAGAATGCTCATAGGCAATCTAATTTAGTTGTATCATGATCATGACTGTCAAGTTCATCGCTCAAGGAACACTTCAGCTAAAGAATTAAATGAATTAAGCAAGCAATAATTATCAATCATATGTCATTTAGCGACATACTAGCTATTGGTAATCAGTACTTATTTAACAAATTTTATTACATTAGATTATGCGCTCCCTGAGGTACGCATTTGGCTGTCAAGATACACCAATGTTAGAGTGCGTATGAGGGTATAGCTTATCTAATTTGCAATTTAAATGCATCCTAGCTATTGGTAATTTTTCTTTTGCTAATGTGAATTTGTCAAGTGCAAAGTATATTATCTGAGGAATCTATATTCTCACATTCAGCTCAATTTCTTAGATCTCCTCCTATGTGCATGATTAAGTTATAAATACATTGTAACATTAAAGTTACATTATAACATAAACATGCACATAGATGATGGTGCATATTTGAACAGAAATGGCACTTGACATTTTAATAAAATTTTACTTTTATATTTATTAATTAAACCATTGATAAATACTTAGAATTTTTATTGTCTTTATTGTTAAGCATTAACTAACAAAAAGGCATGAAATCCGTCGAAAAACATTAAACTGCAAAAAATTCGTCAAGTAGCAGTTTGATTTTCCCACAAAAATGAAACATTGATAAATAATTAAAAATTTTATTGCCTTTATTGTTAAGCATTAACTAACAAAAAGACATGAAATCCGTACAAAAACATTAAAATGTAAGAAAATGCGCCAAGTAGCAGTTGGATTTCCCCACAAAAATATAACAAATATAATATATAATGAAATATAACAAAAAAAAATAGATATCATACAAGAAAGCCAAGCTTTCATTCAAAGATACCTCGATTTAACTCGCATTAGCAATTAACAATAAATTAACAATAAATTACCGATTAACAATACAAAAAATCTTGGCGTGTGCGCGCTTCATTCGAGGCACTTGCTCCGGTAATATTACTAAAAAGCTTTTAAAGAAACATATACGCGATGAACTGAGAACCTCCTTCTTATCAATATCGAGGAAAATGATCTCCTTGTCAGTTATGTTGGAGGCAAAAATGGGATAACAAGGCCGCTGTATATAGTATATATGATTGAAAATGAAAGATTTATTAGGATTTACTCATATTGTAGTAAAGTCCGTGTTAGGTTCAACACCAGTACTACCAAACGAATCGAAATTACTTTTTTTTACGTGGTTCGATATAACACCATAACAATCATCGGTAGTTCTAGTGTTAAATCAGTCTTCCATTGCCTTTTTACCTCACAATGAAGCGCGCACACGCCAAGATTTTTTGTATTGTTAATCGGTAATTTATTGTTAATTGCTAATGCGAGTTAAATCGAGGTATCTTTGAATGAAAGCTTGGCTTTCTTGTATGATATCTATTTTTTTTTGTTATATTTCATTATATATTATATTTGTTATATTTTTGTGGGGAAATCCAACTGCTACTTGGCGCATTTTCTTACATTTTAATGTTTTTGTACGGATAGTTATAATCACAAACCGAACCAGACCATACAAGCCCTCGCCGCGGAAATTGAAAATCTCGTGCATTTATCTTTCCCTAATACCTCCGCCGAGGTTAAAGATGACCTTGCCCGAACACGCTTTGTCGAGGCCGTGCGCGATACGGAAGTGCGTAGACCACTTCAACTCGCGGATACGAAAACGTTCCAACAGGCTGTATCCAAAGCCCTCGAGATCGTCGCGATAAACAGTAGAAATCCTACGAATTTTAACCATATAAATTTCCTGGATCACAATTCTCCATATTCGCGCCCATCACCTTATTTTAATAATAACCAAAACCAAAACCGCCGTATTAATGGAACTCGGAACAATGAAAGTAAAAATAATCAAAATGCCATCACCACCCCCAGTTGCTGGAAATGCGGGAAATTAGGACACGTACAACGAGACTGTTTTCAGAATAGATTCGGATACGATAGACGGGGTACAGTCCGAAACATTGATCGTCCCAACACTTTAAATTCGAGGAACAATTTCGCGTTTCCGAAGAATTCGAGATTTAGAGGTCCTCCGTCGGGAAATGCATCGGCTCCGAATTGAAGGAGGCCAGTTCGCGGCCACCAATTGTTGCCTCCGTTAATAATAATTCTATTCATAAAATTAATTCCATTCATAAAGTTAAACCGACATTAGACGATTCGTTATTTGTTACCTTCATTATGTTCATTCTTGTTCTGTGTGGTGTCGTATTACGAGTAGTTAAGATTCTATATTTTCAGATTTTTCATGTTTTGAAACCACACCTAGTATTAAGAGAATTATCCATGAACGTCGGGCACATAGCCAATATGGGTACGGGACTGGTTAGGCCGCGTAGGTCAGGTTTATTTGTCAAAGGGCTCATCGACGGTGAATCCTCCCCTTTGCTTATCGATACAGGCTCAGATGTGACACTAGTTAAATTCAATAACGAACTCCATAAAGATTTTCGTTGCACTGATTCGAGACTTGGTGAAAGCCTATGCGTAATAGATGGAAAGGACTTACGCGATTGTATTGTAGGTAGTAAACGTTGTCACTTCCAGATAGGAAATGTTAGG
The DNA here is from genome assembly GCA_964023945.1 of Ectemnius cavifrons. Taxonomy (NCBI): domain Eukaryota; kingdom Metazoa; phylum Arthropoda; class Insecta; order Hymenoptera; family Crabronidae; genus Ectemnius; species Ectemnius cavifrons. The sequence continues at coordinate 23,511 of CAXIEQ010000084.1, forward strand.
ATCGAGCACAAAGTATATTTGGCAAACACTATAGATACATGTATTGCGGGATTAGACTTATTAAATCGGATAGTCAAGTCCATTCATTTACAACGACGCGTTGTGGAACTATCAAATAACACAGAAGTTAAAATTTGCACGGAATCAACGCGGATTCCTATCTTTTCTCGAGTTTCTCCGATCTGTGTAGTTCAGGCAGAATCCGCCATCCCAGAGTTTTTAAAGGAACTTATCGATAAAAGCACTACTTATTTAAATAAGACTCAAAAACAAAAGGTTCGCGATTTGTTAGTGGAATATCAAGATATTTTTGCGAGCGATGCAGAGCAGATCGGACGATGTGACGTCATACAACATAACATTAATACTGGACAACATAGACCTTTTAAATTACCACCTCGACGCTTACCTCTACACCAACGAGAGGAAGTTCAGAAGATAATTCAGACCATGCTGAAGCAAGGAGTTATCGAAGAGTCATCTAGCCCTTGGTCTTCCCCCGTAGTACTTGTGAAAAAGAAGGACGGAACATTACGTTTCTGTGTCGACTTTCGACGGTTAAATGAAATGACGAAGAAGGACTCGTATCCTTTGCCACGGATAGAAGATATCCTTGATGCGGTGGCAGGATCACATTGGTTTTCAACAGTGGACCTACAAAGTGGATACTGGCAAGTACTGGTAGCCGAAGAGGACCGCGAGAAGACTGCTTTCTCAGTCGGTGATGGACTGTGGCAGTTCCGGGTCATGCCTTTCGGTCTATGCAATGCACCAGCCACATTCGAACAGTTGATGGGATTAGTCCTTAGTGGACTGTTATGGAAACAATGTTTAGTGTACTTAGACGACATCATGATTTACGGGAAGACGTTTGAAGATGAACTCAGAAATTTACAACTGGTATTCGATAGATTGAGATCTGCAAAGCTATTGATGAGTCCGAAGAAATGCAAGTTCTTCCAAAGAGAAGTATTATACTTGGGTCACATCGTTTCTTCCGAAGGAATCAAGACAAATCCGGCGAAAATTTCCATCATTAAAGAATGGCCTGTTCCGAAATTCCCTAAAGACGTGAAGAGTTTTCTAGGATTATGTTCTTACTACCGTCGATTTGTACAAGATTTTTCGAAAATTGCGCACCCGCTAAACCTTCTGACAGAGAAGAGGAATCGCTTCTGTTGGACAGACGATTGTCAGCAAGCATTTGATGACTTAAAAGCAAAGCTTACTTCACCACCTATTCTCGCCCATCCTTCTACCGAAGATGATTTCGTTTTAGATACAGATGCGTCCAATACCGGTGTAGGTGCTGTCCTCTCACAGCTACAAAATAGGGTAGAAAGGGTAATCGCGTACTATAGTAAAACACTCTCGAAGCCGGAGAAAAATTATTGCGTCACACGAAGAGAACTATTAGCGATCGTCAAATCAGTGAAACATTTTCATCATTATCTTTATGATAGGAAATTTATTATTCGTACAGATCACGCCGCTTTACGGTGGCTTCTCTCTTTTAAAACTCCTGAAGGACAAGTTGCTAGGTGGATCGAATTTCTTCAACAGTACGATTTTGAAATCGTACACCGTAGTGGTCGAAATCATGGTAATGCTGACGGTTTATCGCGTATACCTTGCAACGATTGTAATTTCTGCAGCAAAATTCAAAATGCCTCTATTTCGGATACAAGGGTCATTAATCGAATCAATTTTATTGGAGAAAGTGCAACATGGAAAGATGTACAAACCTCCGACCCAGAAATAGGCCCCATCCTTCATGCTAAAATATCAGATTCACGACCAGCGAAAGAGACTATCTCTTCGCTTGGTCCTCGCGCAAAATTCTATAACGCAATTTGGGATTCTCTGATTATAAAGGATAGTCTTCTTGTTAGAAAATGGGAATCCCCTGATAAATCTAAAAATCTCCTTCAATTAATTGTTCCTCCCTGTAAAATTAATGAAATTCTGACCGAAGCGCACGGTTCTTTCTCTTCGGGTCATTTCGGGGTTAACAAAACTTTAGCTAGAATAAGAAAATCTTTTTATTGGGCTAATTGTAAACGAGATGTAGAAGACTGGTGTCGCTCGTGTGACACTTGTACAGCTAGAAAAGGTCCTTCAGAAAAAGGAAAAGGCAAATTTCAAATTTACAATACGGGTGCTCCGTTCGAACGAATAGGGATGGACATCTTAGGTCCTCTTCCCAAAACTTATTCGGGGAACAGATTTCTTCTAGTAGCGATGGACTATTTTACTAAATGGCCGGAAGTTATTGCACTACCAGACAGTAAATCTGATACTATCGCAAAAGCTTTAGTTAAACATGTAATTTCTAAACACGGGTTACCTTTAGAAATTCACACAGATCAGGGTTGTTCCTTCGAATCTGGATTATTTAGAGAAATTCTCAAACTTCTCGGTGTTAAGAAAACGCGAACGACTCCGCTCCACCCTCAGTCTGATGGTTTAGTAGAACGGTTAAATCGTACAATCTTGCAATACTTGTCATTTTATGTTTCTTCTCATCAAAAAGACTGGGACGAATGGGTACCACTTTTCCTGTTAGCTTATCGATCGGCAGTACATGAAATTACTGGACAGACTCCAGTTAAATTACTATACGGGCGAGAATTAAGATTACCTTTAGACCTCATTAGAGGAATTGATCCGGAAAATAAGTTCACAGTCTCGGAATATAATAAATATTTACAACAGAATCTCCAGTCAATATACGAGATCACAAGGTCCAAAATTAATAAGACGTCCTATCGTTTAAAAGCCAAACACGACGACATATGTTTCTCTCACAGCTTTTCCCCCGGTGATAAAGTCTGGTTTTATTACCCTAAAAGAGTGAAAGGTAAATGTCCCAAATTACAAAGTAATTGGGAAGGCCCCTACGAAGTGGTCGACAAAATTAACGATGTGATTTACAGGATTCGACGTTCTCCAAAAAGTAAATTTCGAGTCGTTCACATAAACCGACTAGCAAAATACCATGGTCGAAACCTCTCCTTGAAATAGCGGAATACTTGATATTTTTGTTGTATGTATGTCACTCCTGTACAGTTCACCTCTGGAAAGAAGGCGCCTGGCTCTGATTTGGCGAAAAATTTGTCTCCTCCTTCAAAATCCGGTACCTAGGAATGGAAACAAAAGGTTTTATTATTAGCGGTTTGAAGTCTAGTTTCTATTGGCTAGTAGAAAACTGTGGGAGTGGGCTGCCCATACTTATCTTTTTCTTACCTGCGGCGCGGTCAAGATTTTGCGGACCCTGTCGGCGGCGACCTTTTCGTCCAACTCATAAAGCGATCCCTTATTGCCGCTGGTTCCATGCGCACCTGGAAATCTGCATAATAATTATTTATTCTTATAATGAAGCAAATTAAACAGCACTGTACAAAAATACTTATCTGTTTCAAAAATGCACGTTAGCCCATTGAACTGAACACATCTTCAAGTATAGTTTCACTTGAAACAGGCTTGCGAAAACTCATGATACTCATGACGAAGTTACTTCTTAGCAGATGATAAGTAGACTAAAGCTTTTAAAATTTTCCTGAAATTTAAACCACTGCCAAATAGCAGCAGTATTCAGTTTTACAAGTGCACCGCAATTTCGAGCAGGCTATGGACTAGTTTCCCCCAGTATTTCAAGCTATCTTGTACAATAGACAATAATAGTCCGGTTTTGGAAACAGTAATTTGTATTATTTTCTCGTCTCGCCAACAAAGACAAGGCGAGTAAATATCACACAATGATATTTGACCTGAGCCGAACACGATCTCTGTCAGGTATACGAAAGGCCAGGTCAAGGCCATCGGGGGCTTCGTCCGAGGAAAGATAGAAAAAGCGGAGTTTTCCAGGCTTATAAGGCGTAGCCCATCAGTCCCACTCTTTCCGAATTCTAGAGCCAGGCGCCTTCTTTCCAGAGGCGAACTGTACAATCTCCGTGGTGAGAGAATGAGGTGGGTGTGAGAATGTACAGGAGTTGCTCAACTGCTCCATCCGTCAACCCATAGTCGTCTGACCCTCTTAAGATTACTCTTGGAGGTCTGGCCATGGGGATGAGCGGTCAAAATGGAGAAAGAGGGGAACAGCCTTAGGCGTAGCCGGGCTAGGTCTCGTCGGTGTTAGCAGAAAGTATGTGATTCATGTATGCGTGATATTGGTATCGTTACGGTCTAGTCTAGAAAACCTTTCGGCTACTGCCTAATAGATTAATTTTTTTACTTGTTCCCAATATCTATTTATTCGCACATTTCATCTCACTTTGAGGTAACCTATCTCTTGGAGAAGACTTGAAGGAATTCCTGGAACAATTCACCTAACCTGTACCCACCGCCCCATGACGTCCCTGTTGGCGAAGTTCCGGCTTCTTCAGTCCCGGCTTCATCAACAATAAATCGACAGACATAAACACCTGGGAAGATACAATCGTCCGTCCAAGGTTTTTGTAGCGGTTTTCCCTTGGACTTCGAGCAAATGCTGGGACGAAGTCTGGCTGGATTGGACCGCTGTCACCACCTAATACCCATCCACCAGCGACAAGTATAACAATCGTGAACACACGTGTTCGAGGACGAACACTTTTTCTTGAAGAGGGGGGCAGTGTTACGGCCCTGCGCGCCCTACATGCACCCGGCCCGTTTCGACACCACAAGAGTGACACCACTGAGATCACCTGAAGTGCTACCCTCTGAGCTACCCTTGACAACGACTATCAACTTGGTAGCATTTTGTCACGAGAGTCGTTTCCGAGATCCCGGACTGAAAAGACGTATTATTATATTCGCTTAATAAATCTGAACGTTTGTGCCCCGACCCAATTATCCTATGATTACGCGTTCCGCGGGTGCAACCCGCAACAATATTATAATTCTAAAGCATTAAATCAAATAATGATTCAGAGTAGCAAAAGAGAGATTCCCAATAGCTATAATATATTGAAATTTTAAATGATTGGACTTAACACTTTACAAATTATTCCTGACTGTCAAATACCTAGCGGACGAAGCGCAAACCGAAAGTGCTGAAATTAGTTTGAGCAAGTACTGATTATTAATACCGAGCATTCCCTTGAACTGTAAATAAATAATTGCTAATATTGCTTTAAAGATAAATATGCTACACTCTTGACAATTTTAATTATTGGAAATCAGCACTCGTTCACCAAACACATTTGACACTTCATAATTCTTAATAATGACAAGATTATAGGGACAGGGGCAAGGACGCTATACTCTTTTATTAACTAAATAAAAGCATGGAATCTGGAATAAAATAAAATAATAAAATGGGACTGTGTCACATAACCATTATGACCCATAACCAACCATGGCATAACTGGCTTAACCAATGTGTCGGTATGACACAGATTACAGATTATAGATCGGTAACGTAAATACGATATTTCCGTTTGCTGCCATCTCGTATGAGAAAAGTGAAAGCCACGTTTTTAGGAATTAGTTCCCCTGATGAATCTTAATTTGCCTTGCCGTCTTCACGAGAAGAATAAGCAGGAGAAATCCATATCTTTTGAACGACTGAACCGATTCGCTTGATTCTTGGCTCATTCGATTCAGAAAAATCAACGAAAAAATACAAAATTCAGAAATAAATCCTTGGAGCTGTAACTTTTCCATAAATCGAGGTGAAAGTTTTATAGCGGACGAAAACCGCTACACTTCGGGATAAGTATCCTCGGTAGTCGCGCGCTGTACTATATATATATCTACTACTTGGCGCGAGACTCTACCGAGTCTCCTGATCATATATCAACAATAACAAAGTCAACAAGCCTAACAAGAAATAACAAACCTTAACAAATAACAAAACTTAACAAATCTTAACGAAACTTAACAACTATACAGTCCACTCAGTCGTGAACAATCAAATCTTCGGGCTCCAAACATTTCTGTTTTTTTTTACATTCATATATTTTTAATATTACAAAATTTAATGTCATACTTCATCTGGACCGACCAGCACATCAGATGACAAGAGATAACATACAGATTTGATACGAAAGTTACAGATAATACAGTTACATTATCGACATTAGGAATCATTCAATGACAAAAGTACTTTGTGATCGCAGAAAGTATCTTGTCAGAAAGATAAATTTTGCAACTGTATTTGCTTGTTCCATGTTTCCTCTTGTTTGTGATGCTGACGATTTAGCTTAGAGTAGGCAAGCACACGAGACTTCTCGGTGGTAGATTAGGTAGGATAAGTTGTTGTTAGATTTGTAGTACACGTGTTGAGTTCGTTAAGTTTATTACCACTATTGTTAAGATCGTTGTTCACTCGTCACTTAAAATATATAAACAGTGTTCAAGAATTCAGAGTAAGACTGATTGTTTCTCCCAGCGTGGGCGATAGATGCCGATCGCAGCAAGGCGAAAATGTTCGATTTTTAGAGTTTAGTGAGCACGCACCAGATCCGACCGAATTCGCTTCCGAGAACAGAGAGAGCTTTTCGGAAGTTGCGGGGGGTATTTATAGCCTAATCCGGCTCTCGAACCTTCCAGTACTGACCTCACTTCCGTAAGGAAATATCTCGAAAGTACTGGAAGAATCGGAGCGGTTATGATTCTCCGGGTGATTGACCGCAGGTATGACGCAATCAGTCAGCTGACTGCTCGAGTGACAGCTGGAACACCTACGTCGCTCACCTGCACGAATCAGTCAGCTGATCTATACGGCGCATTATTCGGATGATCCGCAACACCTCTCTTTCCGAATTTCATGTTCTCATCTTATAGACATGAGGATATGTATTTCATTTCGGAAAAACAATAAAAACATAACGATTTAAATTAACTATGATGAGTACAGGTAACTTAAGTGTAGTTGTTTGTTCTACATATTTGGATGGTTGTGGAAAACATGAATTAATGCTCTGCTAATGAAAGTCTCGAGGAGACTCTCAGAGGTATGATACATTGAATATGAAAAATTAATTAATTTAAGCAGCTTGCGAAATTACCCAAGGGTCGGAAAACCGTTCCTCGGCTTTACTCACCCGGTACGCTCGGTTGATGGACCAAGCACAGCAGTGTTATGAATTATATTCGCCATGGAACAAGGTGGTCGTGCAGCTGCATATCGGCCGAATGAATTGCGCGAAATTGCCGATCCGTAGGAGACACCGTTCAGACTAGAATTATTCTTTCCGTTGTTGCTGTAACTATTTGGAGCACTATCCAGTGCTGTTCTGGGTGGTAAGCTGTACCTGTTCATTCGTACATCGTGACTTTCATCGTCGAAGAATCCTTCAAAGAAATGCCAGGAATTTCTCGGAGGGCCTATCGATTGCCAGTTTCACTGGTCTGATGTCCTCCTCCGATAACATGTACTGGTACAGTACATTGCCCAAACCCATGTGCTGCCGGGACTCGTGCACGTAGAAGTCCAAAATACACCTGGGTTGTAGTTGATAGTTGTAAGGACAGCGGAGCGGGTCAAGCGAAGACACGAGTTTTGGAGCTGATCTTTTATTGAGACCTTTCGAGTCGAGGGCAAGTTGGGGACTGAGGACCCGTGTAGGGCCGAGTGTCCACGACGGCGGCCCGGCCGCGCGGAGGGACGCTCGGGGTGCAGAGACCCGCTCGTTGATAGCGCGGTGCCGCGTTACACTCCCACGCTTTCAAAATGGGCACTCCGTGCCATACATATTACGCGGGGGGGTGATGAGTTGGTCCGGTTGGGTGATGTGTGGTGAGCTTCCTGTGGTTGGGTAGCGTGGTGTGGTTCCTCCGGGTGAGTGCTGTCTGGTGTGGTGTCGTTCCTGTGGTTGGGTGTTGTGTGGTGTGATTCCTTTGATTCCTGATAGTACGTCTGGTTTTTGTTTTTCCTGGAATTAGATCTCTTGGAGTATAATGTTATCATTGTTGGTTCTGTTAGTGGGTTTTATGGTTGTTTATGGTGGTAGAGGGTAGGTATGTATGAGAATATGTAAAAGAAAATTGTTACCATGCTGTGTCCTTTTTACCAGTTTTATATTAGGATTTGTTATTTTGTTGTTAATTCGATTAGTTCTCCTTTGTTTGTCCCAATAAGTGTGTTCATCCTTGTTATTTTTTGATTTTGTATATATATCCACGCGTTTATCTTTTGGTTTCCTGTTTAATGTGAACGTTTTCTGTGGGGGTTCTTGGGGTTTTTTTGAGTAAGAACAAGTGCCTGTTATGTTTTTATGTATATGTGGCTTCGGTCTCGAGCACCGCTTCTACCTCGCCGGAAACGTCTGAGGTTCCGGCCGTGGTGTGCGCGAGACGTTGGCAGAGATCGCTTATCTCTGGCCTCTCCAACGAACGGGGTTCGAGAGGCGATCGCGAGAACCGGGGAAAGAAGGCAACGATCGGTCGGTTTAACAAGTACTTTATTTGAAGTCGGCAATTCGTACAGTACAATGTCGAGTCGGAAGGTCGGGGGAGACGGTGCTCGTAGTCGTCGGGGGAGACGGTGCTCCTAGTCGTCGGTCGAGATTTAAACTGGCGGCCGGTGGCCGCTACGCTAGCGTGGCGGACGTCACGCTGCAGACAAATCTCGATCGCTGCTGTCGACCTCTCGTTCTCGTCGTTCGAGGCGGTCGGCCTGCCCTGTGCCGTCGGTCTCCTCGATCCCTCGAGGCCGCCACAGAGGCCCCCCCAGAGTGGACGCTGCTTCAGCACGTCCGCGAGTGTGACCTGCTCGATGGCGGCCGATGCTGTGCCTGAAACAGAGGGGTTCGGTGCTGGATCGGGAAGGGCTTCGAGGAAGGCAGGTTTTAGTCTCTCGGTTGAGACTACGCTCGGTCCGTCGTCCAGTTGGATCTTGAACGCCTGCTCGGACAGGCATCGCGGTGATCCAATCATCGGTGTCAGCGCATCGGAGCGCTGTCTTGAACGATCGGTGCCATCGCTCTATCATTCCGTTAGAAGCGGGATGATAGGCTGTCGTCCGGATGCGGTTGCATCCGAGCATTTTGGCTGTTGCGTCGAAGATGCGCGACTCGAACTGCATACCTCGATCGGTGGTGATCGTGGCCGGCGCTCCGAAACGGCTTATCCAGCCTTCGAACAGTGCGTGCACTACTGTTTCGGCTGTGACGTCTTTGAGCGGCACGGCTTCAGGCCATCGGGTGTAGCGGTCGATCATCATGAGGCAATATCGGTAACCTCGAAGTTGTGGCATGATGACGATGTCCAGGTGGATGTGCTTGAAGCGCTCGTTCGGCACCTCGCTTTTTTGCTGTGCGTTTCGTGTGTGCCGGTGGATTTTATTCCGCTGGCACTGCAAGCACTCCTGGGCACGTTGCCGAATGTCTTTACACATCCGCGGCCACACGAATCGTTGTGCGATCAGCCGTTTCGTCGTACGGCCGCTCGGGTGCGCGAGGTTATGTACCGACCGAAAAACCTGATGCCGCAGCGACTACGGAATGTCGTACTGGCGAATAACTTGAGTCGAGACGTCGCAGTAGATCGCCGTTTCGGAGTCATCGACGCGGAGCTTTCGGAGTTGCAGCGCCGTGTTTGCCGAATCGAGGATATGCTGCAGTTCGGCGTCGTTCGCCTGTTCTCTAGCGATGTCCTGCGTCGAGACGATCGTCGGGAGCTGGATTTCCTCGATGCGTGACAGGGCATCGGGGACCACGTTGGCTGCTCCCTTCGTATACTCGATTTTCGTCGTGAACTGGCTTATATACTGCAAGTGACGTTGCTGTCGTGGGCTGGCTTTGTCGGACGGTTGCGAGAGCGCGTAGATCAGGGGCTTGTGGTCCGTGATCACGGTGAGCTCTCGTCCCTCGAGCAGATGGCGGAAGTGGCGGATCGCGCTGAATACGGCCAAGTGACAGCTTTGCTGAGCCTGTCCTTGCAGTCTTCGAAAGCCAGTTCGGTTGTCGGACGAGGGGAGTCTTGTCGTTCTTGCGCGAGCTTGCCGTCATTTCGACGAGCGGAGCTTGCGCGTGCGACGCGTTTGGCATGTGCTCGCGGTAAAAGTTCCACATGCCGAGGAACCGTCGGGGTTCGGCGATCGTACGCGGGCGCGGATACTCGTGGATCGCGGTCGAGCGTTTGGCGAGCGGCGCGATTCCGTGCGCGTCCACGGTGTAGCCGAGGTAGCGCACACGTGGCTGGGCGAAAACGCACTTTTCACTGTTTATCGACAGCCTGTTTTCGACGAGCCGTCGTAGCATTGTCTTCACGTGTTGTTCGTGTTCACTTGCACTCGCGGACGCGATGAGCACGTCGTCCAGGTACACGTGGCAAAAGTCTAAGTCGCGGAGGATCGAGTCCATCAGGCGCTGGAACGTCTGCGCGGCGTTGCAGAGTCCGAACGTCATCACTTTGAACTCGAAGAGGCCGAACGGCGTGATTACGGCGGTCTTCGGTTGGTCCTCCGGTGCGACGGGTACCTGGTAGTACGCGCGGTGCAAGACGAGCGTCGTGAAGATCGACGCGCCCCGTAGGCTATACGTGAAGTCTGCGAGTCGCGGAAGCGGGTATTTGTCCGGCACTGTCACATTGTTCAGCCGTCTGTAATCACCACACGCACGCCACTGTCCGTTTGCCTTCTTCACCAGGTGGAGCGGGCTAGCCCACGGGCTGTTCGATGGGCAGCAGATTCCTTGGTGGAGCATCTCGTCGAACGCGGCTTTCGCGGCGGCGAGCCGGTCGCCGGTGAGCCGGCGGGCGCGTTCGGATGTCGGTGCTCCCCTGGTGACGATGTGGTGGCGCACGCTGTGGCGCGGCCCTCGCAGCGCGGCTGGTTGCGTTACCCGCGCGTATTCGGGGAGCCACTGCTCGGCGATCGGATCGTGGCGGACGACCGTGACAGTGGGCTGTGTCGACCGTGCAACTTCGACGACGGTGCACGACTTGGCCTGGCGATCGATAAGCCGTCGGCCGGCGAGATCTACCAGGAGTTGGTAGTGCCGAATGAAATCCGCTCCGAGTATCGGTCCTTGGACCGCGGCGACTGCGAACGTCCACGGGTAGCGGCGGCCGAGCCCTAGGTCGAGGTTCAGCCTGCGTGCCCCGTGTATCCGGATCGGCGTTCCCTTCGCGGCTTGGAGTCGGACGTGTGCCAATGCGCTCAGTGGCGCGGAAACTCCTGGTGCGTCGTGCAGCGGTAGGATCGAGATGTCGACTCCTGTGTCGATAAGGAACCGACTCTTTGACGCCCGGTCGACGATCGAGAGACGTTGCGAGATCGTCGGCAGGCCTGACGTCATCTCTATTACGCCAGGTCGCCTTAGTCGTTTCCCGCCGTCCGTACCGAGGACGCGGTGCATTGCGGCGCGGCGGTCGTTGCGGGGTTTGAATTCTGCCAGGTGCAGGGTGGTCGACACTGCCTAGCCCGGTGCCCGAACGTGGCGTGGAAGTAGCACACGCCACTTCCGGTAGCGGCCGGTGCTCTTCCGGCGTTCCGGGGAGCGGGAGTCGGTCGCCCTTGCGGCGATCCGCCTTCCATCGCGAACGCTTGTTCGACAGCGTTTTGAAACGCCCGTTGGAGAAACTCGCGGGTGGCTGGACGGAGCGAGATCCCGGCGAGCTCCGGCGCTTCGCGCCACGCGTCAGAGGGCGATTCGCGGGACGGCGTCGCGGGCCGTCGTCTCGCGAGTTGCTGCCACGGTCGAGGCCCGTCTCCTGTTGCCCTGCAAGCGTTCGGCGACCCTGGCGGTTGCTTCGGAGTCTGCCGGCTCGATGAGAAGGAGAGAGAGTCTGGTGTCTTCTGGTAGCGACTGGAGGAGGAGAGTCCGGATGAGGTGATCGGGGGCCGAGGGTCCGATCACGGAACGGAGTGTCTGGAGGATCTGGGCCGGCCGTTGCCCTTCCATGCTGCCGGGTTGGAGTGCCCACTGCAGCTTCAGGTCTTCGCTCTCGTCGTATGCGGCAATGAGCCGGCGTCGGGCCTCGTCGCAACGGCCGGGGCGGTTGCCGCCGACGACGCGGTCGGCGATATGTAGAAACGCCTCCTTGTCGAGCTGCGTCGCGAGGTACGTGAGCTTGGAGGCGTCTGCGGTCACCCTGCTGGTGCTGAAAAAGAGCGCGGCCTGCTGGAACCAGGAATTGGCCGCGTCTTTTCAGAAGTCTGCCAGCTGGAGTTTGGGGCAGGCGCTAGCGGCCTGGATCCCCAGGGACGGAGCTGTTGCCGGTCCGGGCGTGTCGGACGCGGCGGCCTCGTCCGAGATGCTGATCGATGGATCCACCTCGGCGTGGGAGCGGTCCTCGTCGGCCATGGCAAAACCGTGTCTCTCCGGTGTTCGGTCCAGCGGCATTTCTCAGCCCACGGCTCGGTCCCTTGGTCCCGAGCCTCCGTTCGCGCGCGCTACCGAATTTCGTTAGCGAACAGTTTCGGTTCGACGGAGGGCGGTTAACCGGCGAGGGTGGCAAACCAAGATGGCGGGCGTGAGCCGTTAATCGCGCACGTGGCCGATTTTTCGCGGAAATTCGCGGCCGTGGGCGGATTATCGCGCGACTCCCGATTTTCGCCTGCGGTGCCTCTGATCACATCGGGGTCACCAATTTGTGGCTTCGGTCTCGAGCACCGCTTCTACCTCGCCGGAAACGTCTGAGGTTCCGGCCGTGGTGTGCGCGAGACGTTGGCAGAGATCGGGTATCTCTGGCCACTCCAACGAACGGGGTTCGAGAGGCGATCGCGAGAACCGGGGAAAGAAGGCGACGATCGGTCGGTTTAACAAGTACTTTATTTGAAGTCGGCAATTTGTACAGTACAATGTCGAGTCGGAAGGTCGGGGGAGACGCTGCTCCTAGTCGTCGGTCGAGATTTGAACTGGCGGCCGGTGGCCGCTACGCTAGCGTGGCGGACGTCACGCTGCAGACAAATCTCGATCGCTGCTGTCGACCTCTCGTTCTCGTCGTTCGAGGCGGTCGGCCTGCCCTCTGCTGTCGGTCTCCTCGATCCCTCGAGGCCGCTACATATATATATATGTATACGTATATGTATATATATGTTTGTAGAAGGGCAGTTTCCAGGTCACACTTTTTTTTTAACGTTATTGGTAAGTATTGGACCCCAGGAATCGAATTTCGTTGGAATTAATAGAAAACAATCAGTATTTTTCGAGATATTAGCATTCATATACCGAACGGCAGTTTCCAGGACGTTTTTATACAGAAAGGCAGTTTCCAGGACTTTCATATATGTAAAGGCAGTTTCCAGGTCCCAACGTTTTGCTGTTATTAAAAAGTATTCAGCCGCAGGAATCAAATTCTGTTTGAATTTTTGAAAAACGATTAGCATATCCCAAGATATAAACATTCGTATAAGAAACGGTAGTTTCCAGGACGTCTATTTTGTACAAAGGCAGTTTCCAGGACAGCCCTGGAACCCACCATTGTATATAATATGCGACTGGTGCATAGAAGGGCAGTTTCCAGGACGCGGAAAATATATGCCTAGAAATATTAGATAATTCGCAACCAACTTTTATAGTAGTATTTTAGTATTTGACCGTAAATAATTTGTTGCATTCGGTTCTTCAAACACCTAACAAAGGAAATACTTATATAGCGGAATTAAATTTCACTAGTTCACAATAAAATATCCTGCCTAGCTAGGTAGTTAATTATACAATTTCAACATGACAACATCCCGATTTGAAATAAATAATTTTATATTACGAATATTTTCTACGTATATGGTATTTATTAAACATTTATCACACTTATCGTTAATTGCAATAGTCAGAAATATTTTTCATTGCAAGTATTTTATAAATTCATGTGGCAAACAACCGCAATGCTGTAAGAAATACATTTTATTACTGCTGAGCAAATCTGAAATACATTTTATTACTGCTGAGCAACTCTGAAATTCATTTTCGCTTGTATGTTTAAAACAATATACACTTGAAAGAGCATAATAAAGAAAAATGTTAACGAAACTTAAATTCTCGCCCTGTCCTAGAAAACAGCTATCGTACATAAAATTCGAACTAATAATTAAAAAACTCTATCAGCTATTCAGCGAATTGTCGCTGTACATCCTGTGCTCAGTACAGCTATGTTTCCGTTGCTATTCGCACAGCAAAAAAATGTTTCCTACATACATACTGCAGAATTTCGAGATCTTTAAAATGAGCTAGTGCTCATTACCATAGCACTAAAAATACAGAACTTGACAATTATGACGAAATGTCAATTATATATTTATTGTATTTCAACTACGACCTGACGGGAACATTCAAAGTATGAGCGCCCAAATATTCGCTGAGACCTTCAAAATAAACTATCATACATAATATTCGGATAGCTTATTTTGAAGGTCTCGGCGAGTACTTGGGCGCTCATAGTTTGAATTTCCCCGTCATACCGTCGTTGACGGCCAATAAGCATTTAATTGTTAATCCGTCATAATTTTCAACTTCTCTATTTTCAACCCGATCATAATAAACAATAGCTCGTTTTAAAGATCTCGAAATTCTGCTTCGTATTTGTCTATAACATTTTTTTGCAGTGCAAATAGCAACGGAAATACAGCTTAGGACGTATAGCGGCAAACTCCGTCGCGTGAGCAGTAGCTGAAAAGTTTTCAAACATTATAACTTTGTAATTATTAACCCGAATATTATGTATTATAGCTTGTTTTGAAGGTCTCGGCGAGTACTTGGGGCCTCGCGCTTTCAATTTCCCCGTCATGTTGTCGTTGACGGCCAATAAACATTTAATTGTTATTGCGCCATAATTTCCAAAATCTATATTTTTAGTCCGATTGTAATAAACAATAGCTCATTTTAAAGATCTCGGAATTCTGCTACGATTTTATCCAAAACATTTTTTTGTGGCATGGATAGCATCGAAAATACAGCTAATAACGCGAAACGGTGCTCCGCGTCGAACGAGCAATTTTCAGAAAGCTTTTGTCCGTTGTAACTTTTTAATTATTAACCGGAATATTATGTATTATAGCTTATTTTGAAGGTCTCGGCGAGTACTTGGGCGCTCATAGTTTGAATTTCTCCGTCATACCGTCGTTAACGGCCAATAAACATTTAATTGTTAATGCGTCATAATTTCCAAATTCTATATTTTCAACCCGATCGTGATGAATAATAGCTCATTTTAAAGATCTCGAAATGCTGCTTCGTATTTGTCTATAACATTTTTTTGCAGTGTTAATAGCAACGGAAATACAGCTTAGGACGTATAGCGGCAAACTCCGTCGCGTGAGCAGTAGCTGAAAAGTTTTCAAACATTATAACTTTGTAATTATTAACCCGAATATTATGTATTATAGCTTGTTTTGAAGGTCTCGGCGAGTACTTGGGGCCTCGCGCTTTCAATTTCCCCGTCATGTTGTCGTTGACGGCCAATAAACATTTAATTATTAATGCGTCATAATTTCCAAGTTCTATATTTTCAACCCGATTGTAATAAACAATAGCTCATTTTAAAGATCTCGGAATTCTGCTACGATTTTATCGAAAACATTTTTTTGTGGCATGGATAGTATCGAAAATACAGCTAATAACGCGAAACGGTGCTCCGCGTCGAACGAGCAATTTTCAGAAAGCTTTTGTCCGTTGTAACTTTTTAATTATTAACCGGAATATTATGTATTATAGCTTATTTTGAAGGTCTCGGCGAGTACTTGGGGCCTCGCGCTTTCAATTTCCCCGTCATGTTGTCGTTGACGGCCAATAAGCATTTAATTGTTATTGCGTCATAATTTCCAAAATCTATATTTTTCGTCCGATTGTAATAAACAATAGCTCATTTTAAAGATCTCGGAATTCTGCTACGATTTTATCCAAAACATTTTTTTGTGGCATGGATAGCATCGAAAATACAGCTAATCCTCCCAAAAACATTAAAATGTGAAAAAAAGCGCCAAGTAGTCTTGTTCCTCACCCCAAAAAAGATCTTGCCTGAGAAAAATATGTGCCGCATTCCACAAAAATAACAGTGTGATGAAAAATTATTATTTATTCTACCACCTCTATCAAATTGACCAAAAACATAATCGATATCACTGGAAAGCCAAGTCTTCATTCAAACACTCTAGTCCCACAAAAGAATTTATTGAATATTCCAAAAAAATGAATGTCTTACAGAACTAAATATTCTACAAACAAACAAGAACAGAATACGAATGTGAAACCCAACCCTTCAGTTACGAATATAAAGCATTAAACAATCGTGAAAGTTAAATTAAAATTAAAAAATATATCTCTTCTGTTCGTTCAATTTATCAAAGAAAACGTAATACTTGGCCCGCCCGGTTCTTCACAAATCCAGTTTCAAGTCTACACACAAATTGGTGCAACTTTATTATTCAAATGATACCTTTCATCATCGCAAATCACTATTGTATCGTTAATGTCTCTTTTGCTTTCTGCCTTCTGCCTGTACTACCGGCAATGGCCAGACTTTCACAAGACTGGAGTGTGCTGAATCCTGCGGGCAATGCTTAATAATATGGGATTTTAACATTGTAATGAGGCGACCACGCATTTTCGCGTGATACCATTCGTTTGCCGTGTGAAAGACTTGAAACTGGATTTGTGAAGAACCGGGCGGGCCAAGTATTACGTTTTCTTTGATAAATTGAACGAACAGAAGAGATATATTTTTTAATTTTAATTTAACTTTCACGATTGTTTAATGCTTTATATTCGTAACTGAAGGGTTGGGTTTCACATTCGTATTCTGTTCTTGTTTGTTTGTAGAATATTTAGTTCTGTAAGACATTCATTTTTTTGGAATATTCAATAAATTCTTTTGTGGGACTAGAGTGTTTGAATGAAGACTTGGCTTTCCAGTGATATCGATTCTGTTTTTGGTCAATTTGATAGAGGTGGTAGAATAAATAATAATTTTTCATCACACTGTTATTTTTGTGGAATGCGGCACATATTTTTCTCAGGCAAGATCTTTTTTGGGGTGAGGAACAAGACTACTTGGCGCTTTTTTTCACATTTTAATGTTTTTGGGAGGATGTCATGTCTTTTTGGTCGTTCATTTAAGATTTAAGAATATTCTTTATAGTATGTAGAAATTGTGAAGAAGTTAAGTGTTTTTAGGCTACGGGACAAAACTACTTGGCGCTTTTTTTACATTTTAATGTTTTGGGGGGATGATATCATGTCTTTTTGGTCGTTCATTTAACATTTTTAAGAATATGCTTTAGAGTATGTAGGAATTGTGAAAAAGGTAACTGTTTGTGTGGTCAGGGATAAGATTATTACTTGGGGCATTTTTTACATTTTAATGTTTTGGGGGAGAGGGAGGGTCGTTTTTATGTAGGATTTATTTTAAATGTAGAATGCTTCTTTGTATTGTCGGCCCCGTCTTTGTTTTTGTAATACTGTCGCTAGATACAGACGATCATCTGTTTGGTCTGGGGTGATATCATGCAATTTGATGGTTCATTTTTAAGAATACTTGATGCTTCTTCTACATTTTAATGTCGTGTTTTGGAGGATAGGGGGGATAATTTTTGTGAAGGATTTCTGTAAAATGCGGAATGCTTTTTTGTGTAGGTAGATGTTTTTTGGGATGTGGAACAAAACTACTTGACGCTTTTGTTTCCATTTTTGTTTAATGTTTGTGGGAGGAGAGGAAGGATCATGTTTGTGTAGGATTTCTATTAAATTAGTATTACTTTTTTGTGTAGTTAGTTGCGTCTATGTTTTTGTAATGTTGTCGCTAAATGCAGACGTCGCCCTGTTCTTTGCAAAGGTGTCGCTCGGTGCAGACAAGGCCCGGTTCTTTGCAAAGGTGTCGCTAAATGCAGACATGATTTTGTTCTTTGCAAAGGTGTCGCTCGGTGCAGACAAGGCCCGGTTCTTTGCAAAGGTGTCGCTAAATGCAGACATGATTTTGTTCTTTGCAAAGGTGTCGCTCGGTGCAGACAAGGCCCGGTTCTTTGCAAAGGTGTCGCTAAATGCAGACATGATTTTGTTCTTTGCAAAGGTGTCGCTCGGTGCAGACAAGGCCCGGTTCTTTGCAAAGGTGTCGCTAAATGCAGACATGATTTTGTTCTTTGCAAAGGTGTCGCTCGGTGCAGACAAGGCCCGGTTCTTTGCAAAGGTGTCGCTAAATGCAGACATGATTTTGTTCTTTGCAAAGGTGTCGCTCGGTGCAGACAAGGCCCGGTTCTTTGCAAAGGTGTCGCTCGGTGCAGACAAGGCCCGGTTCTTTGCAAAGGTGTCGCTAAATGCAGACATGATTTTGTTCTTTGCAAAGGTGTCGCTCGGTGCAGACAAGGCCCGGTTCTTTACAAAGGTGTCGCTAAATCCAGACGTGGCCCTGTTCTTCGCAAAGGTGTCGCTCGGTGCAGACAAGGCCCTGTTCTTTGCAAAGGTGTCGCTAAATGCAGACGTGGCCGTTTTCTTTGCGAAGATGTCACTCGGTGCAGACGAGGTTGTCTTCTTTGCAAAAGTGCTGTCTTTACAAAATTGACGCTATGTGCGAACAGGCTGTTGGCCCACATTTTTTACTACTTTCGTCTATATTTTTTATTATATTTTTTATTATGGGGATCATTTTGATCCGTGTTTTTCAAAAAAGAATAGATAGGCATCTTTTGCACCTCTCGGCCACTGCATTCTTTGGCTAATCTTTTCATCATCAATGTTAATGAATCTGTTTTTGTTATTTCTTACAAAACATGTATAATGCCCAGTGTGGTTATTTTTTTTATTATTTTTTGTATGATAAAATATAGCGCTTATCGCTCTATATGTTTTTTGCGCGATAAGTATTTTTGACGTATGTGCACCTGTGATACAGTATTTTTGCATTTTAATAATTCTTTCTTCCCTTTTTTGAAAGGGTAATAACTGAATTAGTACAACATTTCCAGCCATTGTAATATCAGTTTTAAATATCATCCCCTTACTTCCACAATGAGTGCACGAGGAACCATCTAATTCATGCCAATTGGAATACATCTTAATTATTTCTTGTAGACCTTTACTTTTTCCTTCTAATACACATAATGGTAGTGGCAAAATTACATTTTTCTCAGTACTGACACTCGTTTGATGGCAAGTTTTGCAACGTAGTTTGTGAGTCAACTCGTGTTCCAGGGTTTGCCTAATACTGTTATGACAATTTATAACACTGAGTAAAAATTCAGCAGCATCTTGTGGAATACTTTCAACGAAAGTTCCACCTAAATACTGCCTAACCCCAAGAGAATTAAGGAGTGTCACTCCTTGACTTATGTATACTTGAGCCAAAGCGTTTAGTGCATCATGTTTTTGGAGACTGAGCATTTTTTCACGAATAATCTGGCAATGAAGCATACATTGCATGCTTACGTTAGCGTATGCGGATACATGGTCGGAATTGATAAAACCTTTAACGGAACGTACCACAATTACCGTATTATCTGCATGCGATGCATCAATATTAGTTTTAGGTAATCCGGCCCAATATCTGTCAGTAATTTTCAGTTGCCTTTCTATCACATAATTTATTTCTCCGAGATCAGGTCTGTAAATGCTTCTTAGTCTGTTATATTCCAGTATAGCTAATTTATTAGCTTTTACAGAGTACGGATCGAAATTAATTAAATGCAAGCCGTCCAACGAAGTTACACGTGATAGTGCAACGTACGTCTGACCGCAGCTAAAGACAGTGTTACCTGCGTCGACGATAACTGTTTTTAAACTTAATCCCTGACACTTGTGAATAGTAATACCATAGCTAAGAGATATTGGAAATTGATGACGAATGACATATGCTTTATCCATTACTTGAAATTTCGAAGTAACTCTTTCAATTGAATATGTCTGACCAGTTGATAAACGAAACTGTATAGTTTGAATATCACCATTAGCTTCCACTGCTTCGGTAAGTCCAACAATTTCTCCAATAGCACCATTCACAAGGCCTAGCGTCACATCAATGTTACGTCTCAGCATTATTTTGGCACCAACTTTCACAATTATATTTCTGCTTAAGCCAGCTGTCTGAGAGTTGTCTTCCTCATATTGATCTAAGAGTTTATTCACGCGTTTCTTTATATACTCCGCACAATCGAGAACGTCGCGTGCAGTCAACTTCACCTCTTCACTGTTAATTCTTTCGAGCATTGCTGCATTAAGTACGTCACACAAATGGCAGGTAGCAAGTAAACAAATTCCTTCTGACGGTAAACTTTGAATGTAATTACAAAGCTCACTTAATCTTGCGTCACTGTCGTTGGATAGGAACACAATTTTCCTCGATTGCAATTGCAAAACGTCTGCTTCCGTAACAATACCTAGGCGAATTCTTGAAAGAATTTGACGATAAGTATCATCATCCTTTTGTCGCATATTTATACTCAGTTCATCGTAAGTGAATAGCTCAGTCCACAAATTGTAACTGGCCAATGAACCCAAACATTTAGAATTTTTTTCTCTCGAAATTTTGATAAATGCCGGTTCTTCGTGAACAGGTGGTAACTGTAATAAATCACCAAACAGAAGAATATGCTTTCTGCCAAACCATCCATCGTTCGTGTCAACTGTATCGAATATTTCTGCCAGTCTCAGATGTATAAACATTAAAGTAATATTCGATATCATCGAAATTTCGTCTATAATGAATAGAACGGTATTCTTTAAGTCGGTACGTAATGTTTTCAAGACCATATCAGATAGAGGTCTATAGCTAGGAGTTTGACCATGTTCAACGGGAAGTTGAAGTAATCTATGTGCAGTTAAACCATCGACATTGAATGCTGCTACTCCAGTAGGGGCTAATACAGCAGTATTTTTCTCTACTACTTGTTTTGCCCAACATCGCAGTGTCTTAATCAAGAAACTCTTTCCTGTTCCGCCTTCTCCGCTGACATACAAGCGCAGCAGTGGATTATTCGGATCATCTAAATTGCTTGCAATTGTTTCTATAACCTTTTCAAAAATCCTTTTCTGGTCAGGATTTAATTTTTCTATCATCTGCGTAATGTTACAATCAGCAATTCTTGCATTTTTTTCCATTTCGTTCAACTCCATTATTGCACCTTCCACCTCTAGAGGTTGGCATTCCATCTCATCGAATGAATCAAGTTTCTCATTCTTTCGTTCATCTTCCAAAATATTCTGCTTAATCAATTCTTGAACATGATCGAAAGCTGCTTGAAGTTCCTCTAGACGTTCATGATACTGAAGACCACTAATAATTTCTGACTTTACCGATGCAAATGCTTCGGTGTAAGTATCATAGCATCCTTTTAACTCGTCCAAGTCCCTCCAGGGTTTAAACAATAATAACATTGAGTAATAGTATTTCTCTGGATAGAGGTTCTTATTATATGTAAAATGGTTAATAAAATAACCACGATCTCTTTTTTTCAAATATAAGCGAGTTTTTGAATCGTAAAAATGTAACGTGCACTTTGAAGTTTTAACTCGCGAAACATCGTACCACTTAGCAAAATCGTACAAATTCCACGTTTCTAACTCTTGTGGTCTGTTCGGATAATAATTATCAATGAAGGAGTGACAAAATATATCTGTCGATTCCGAATCGAGTTCAGTAATTTCCTTTCGTGTTTTGATTTTCCTACTTCTTATCTGATTGACATCTAACCAGCGAAATGTCGTCTGAGGATCAGTTCTGTGTAATGATATTCCCAAAAGAATATCTGCGGCTTCAATGGCTCCACATTCTCTGTTACTTAAACTCCGTAATCCAATATTCCATAAATTGCTATGGAGAGACTTTGTACTATTTATTACGCTGAAAGTATCGACACCATAGCTGCATTCCGTTTTAGTGGTATACTTTGTACAATAGAAATTTAACAACGCTGACTTTTCACCGATAAATTGAATGTCCATATTTCCTTCCCAAGCCGTGAGTAGAGTAGGATTGTAATCATTTATATTTTTCTCGTGTTCCCCACGAGGCAAATCGTATAGACGATTTTTACTTTTTAACTGCTTTCTATTTGCTATAGAGACTGCGAGATTTCTTAATAGTATCTTATCTGTCACCGGACGTGAAAATCCAAATCTGCATTTTGTTACGAAACCTTTCTTGGTTTTCTTTTTTCGTTGACAATAAGAATTATGGTAATGCTCTTGGTGAGTAGTGACGCGTCGATATAATTGCGGCGACACTTTTTTGTCGGGCATCTTACAAGTAACATATTTTAATATGAAACTTTTTACGTCTTCGTCGGATGATTTTCCTATTATGGGCGCACCTTCTATCCAAAACATCAAATGCCAGTGGGGCATTCCTCTATTTTGGTACTCGCGCCTTACAAAATAATGTTTTACTCTCCCTATGGGATTGTCGGATGAGCAAATGAAATCTAACATTGCTTGGAATTTATTTTCTATAAATCTAGCTGCAGATACTGGATCGGCAGCAACCAATTCGTTTATTGATTTTATGGAGCTCAGACTAGGACTTACTTCTTTAATATATTCCGCTAAGTCCGACCATAGGTATTCTGCCGGACTTAACGTTACAAACCAAGTTGCTGGCCCATACTCGCGCGTCATAGCATTAACATTGCTTCTCACTTTACGCCAATATTGTTGTGTATTTGGCAACTTTCCGAAAATAGTATCCAAATTTCCTTCCAATTCTTTTGCAGACATGGATTTCAAAAATTCAGCCGCGGTATATCTTACACGTGGATTGACAGTATTGAGTTTATGATAAATACCGCTACTGATTTGTCGCATATTGGCATTGTTCATTAAAAAGAATAAATACTGAATATTCAAGCGGAAATGTGAATGTTTGGACATCAATCTCGACTTCACAAAGTCGAAATCCCGTATAGGTATTTGTCTTTTCTGATTTATACCGTTCTCGCCGTATGGATATAAATCCGGAAAGCACAGAACATCCAAATCTTGGCAACGATTGTCTAGAGGAGCGGCTGCAACTTTCAGCATTTGATACAGCTCAGTAGACGTATTATTTTGTCTCTTTTCACACTGAGGGTATATAGAGAAATGTTCGTAATAGGAATCTGTATCGGTAATCTGCGTTAGCATTGCAGCAGGTTTATCCGTTTCCTCACTTTCATCTTCATTGATCTCGAATTCAGTTTGTGTGAAGTCTTCACTTAATAAATCTTTGTGTGAAGGGGGTAAAATAATTTTGGAGTATAAGGGGTTATTTTCCTTCATCCATCTCAAAAGCTGGAATATTTTGTTTAAATCCACCAGTTTCTCCCACACTATTTTCGATTTTGTCGGAATTCCACGTACTAATATATAAACCTCATGATTAGGATTTATTGCAGCCTTTGCGGGGCATATTTTCTTTAAACTTTGCTCGATTGGCAGCGGTAAGTGAAATACTCTTCCTTTTATTTTTGGTATCATGTGCCTGTGTGGTATCTTTTTATTCATTACTGTACCACATCTTTGCACACATTGAAATGCTTTTGCACGCTGAATTAAAATTTTTTCATAATCATTTAACTTTGACAGTGTCTCAGGCATTGTTTCTACATAGAGATTATTTAATACACATACTGGCGGCATGGCATCTCTGCGAAAATAACCTTTGCAATAATGGCAGATATAGCCAACGTTTATCTCATGGTTTTCTAAGTAATCTATTAACTTGTCCCAATATTTTCCAACCATTGGATTTCTCATGTCTGACACACAAGTAACATTTTTCCGACAATGCAATTTCTCACATGATATGCATGCATTTCGAGGAGCGTCCATAGATCTTTCCGTGAGTAATTTAAACGCTTTAGAATATTTTTTAATTATATCATCCTCATTTAAATTAATGTTGATTTCTTCCAACAACGAATTTTCCGACGCCACTTCCTCTGCATTTTTAATTATTTCCCTGATGGCTACAACGTCTCCGGCTTCCAATGCCTTATCTAAATCTTGCAGGATTTTATAATACTGAGTCAAACGATTCATCAATCTACCAATACTTCTGACTCGTGGAAAGTGCGGTGACAAGAAATGTATTGCCAGGGGTAATGATTGACAAATATCTGGCTTTATATAACAACCATGGGAATGCCCCAATTTAGTTGTATATTTTGCTGTACATCGCTTCAAACGCTCTACTAGTTTAGGTATATTTTTTATTTGCCTACATTCAGATACAACTTTAAGCAATCGCTGATATCGCTCAAGTATTTCAGACTGCTGAGCTGTACAAAATTCGTTACAAACCCATAATTTCTTGGACTTTACACCGGGTTTGGATTCCATTAATGGTAAAACATTTGTAACCTGCCCATACTTATTCATTACGAGAGACGTCTCCTTTAATTTTATAATATTAAAGTTATATGCTGTCTCTGAAAAATACGATTCCGTCGTAGGAGTATGTTTGGAACTACCGCATAACACATTTCGAATACTATCAATGTCATCGGAGGCAAGTGCTGATAACTGTGTTAAATACAATTCAGCACTTTCCCTCACATTATGCAGTGCCTTTGCAATATTGGATATATAATTTTGTCTAACGAACAAACACCATTTTAGTATTCGCTCAGCCTCAATTCTTCCGCTGATAAGTGATTCACTTGTAAGATTTTTGGATATTCTACGAATGTAATTTTCAGCACTTCGCTGTAAAACTATAGTGTTTCCACGAATGCGGAATCTTTTATATTTGTCGCATATTTTCCGTGCAATGCGCACTTTGTCTGTCACAAGAGAATTTTTGCGAAATTTGTTATAATAATTTGCATTACTTAAACGTCGCCTATCTTTATTGGTATCAAGATATTTCTTGTGGTTTATTCGTACTCTATCTTTATTTTCTGTATAATATTTTTTGCTAATGATACACCTATTATGTTTATTTTCTGTGTAATATTTTTTACTAATGATAGACCTATTATCTTTATTTTCTATGTAATATTTTTTTTTTCGCATACGTATTCGGTCTTTATTTTTTATATAATATTGTTCAGAATAGTTCTCAGAACTTCTAGATAATATACCTTTTATACCTTTTTTTTTTTTTTTTTTTTTACATGGGGGAAATCCTCATGGATTTCCCGCCCCCCTGAGGAGGGGACGGGGATATGCCGGACTCTTACCGGCTAAAACCCCCATGGTGGCCAGCCTCGGGGGCCCTCCAGGGCGGACTCTGGGAACTCTGGACGAACAACATCCAGAGCCCGCCCTGCTCGGCCCCTCGGCGCGCTACGCGCTACCTCCCGGGGGGGGGGGCCCGTGTCGCGGACCCCTCGGTTACCTGCATTTTGGCGACTAGGCGGGCCACTCGCCTAGTCGCCCCTCATCGGGCCCTTTTCGCGGAGGGGCCCCTGTCCTCAGCAGGGACCCCCCAAGGACCGATGGAGCTTGCGCGCGACGGGGCCGTGGCTCCCCGCCGCGCGCTCTCGCAAAAAGCGAGGCTGACGCTACAAAAGAACGAGGGCAGGGGCGGTCCGGTTAGAGCCGATAGGCCCCTCGCCGGAGACGTCCGCCCCTCGCCCTCGCCCGTCCTCGGCGTCCGGGAGCTTGGCGCCGCTCCCGGTCGCGTTCGGCGGCCTCCTTCTGCGAGAGAACGGTCTCGCAGAAGGAGGCCACCGCCACCCAATTCTCCTCGCCGGCGACCATGGCTTTCACGACGGCCGCCGGCGAGAGATCCTCCCCTATCTGGCCGACCAGGACGGCACGCTCAGCGTCCCACGAGGGACACTCCTCGAGGGTGTGCTGAGCGTCGTCCCGGTCGGCACCGCAGTGGTGGCAGCGGGTGTCCGCCTCCCGCCCTATGCGCGCCAGATACCCACCGAAGCAACCATGTCCGGTGAGCATCTGGCACGCCCTGTAGGTGACGCCGTGTCTCCTACCGCTATCCGCCCATTCCGCCAACGAGGGGAGGATAGCCCCGACAGCCCTGCTAGCGGCGTGGCGCGGCTCGGACAGCCATGCTCGCCACCTCTCCAGCAGGGTCTGCCGAGCCTGGCGTTTCAGGCCCTTGACCGCCTCTGCCGCGACGGGCCCGCCCCTTCGCCGGAGGTCAGCCTGGCCGAGATACACCTCGGCCAGGTACTGAGCCTCCAATTCCCAGGGGGGAATACCCGCCACGGCGCTCGCCGCCGCACCGGAGATGGTGCGGTAGCCCCGGGCGACCCGGATGGCCACACCGCGGTGCAACCGCCCGACTAGGCGGCGACACCGCACACTGGCCACCATGTTGGTCGCCCAGACCGGGGCGCCATACATCAGTATGGACCGCACCACCCCGGCATACAGACGGCGATACCTTTTATACCTACATTATCGCTAAGCCCGAACAGGGTTTGTTTTATTTCAAAGTTGTCACCAAATTTGTCGTTGGATGCAGACAAAGATTGTTTTCTTGACAAATTTTCGTTTAAGTCAGACATCAGCTGTGTCTTTGATATATTTTCGCTTAATTCTGATATCACCGGTATCTTTAATATATCTTTGCTTGATTCAGACATCAGCTGTTTCTCTGACAAATTTTCATTGAAGTCAGACATCAGCTGTGTCTTTGATATATCGTTGCTTAATGCAGACATAGCTTCGTTCTTTGCAAAAGTGTCGCTAAGAGCAGACATGGCTTCGTTCTTTGCAAAGGTGTCGCTAAGAGCAGACATGGCTTCGTTCTTTGCAAAGGTGTCGCTAAAAGCAGACATGGCTTTGTTCTTTGCAAAGGTGTCGCTAAGAGCAGACATGGCTTCGTCCTTTGCAAAGGTGTCGCTAAGAGCAGACATTGCCCTATTCTTTGCAAAGGTGTCGCTAAGAGCAGACATTGCCCTATTCTTTGCAAAGGTGTCGCTAAGAGCAGACATGGGCGGTACGTTTGTACTTGATACAGATATAATATCGTGTTGTACTGACGATGCCTTTTCCTCATCATTACTGTTACTTGATGAAGATATTAGGCAAACTGTTTCTAGGCGCGCAACTTCGAATTTTCTCTTACGAA
>CAXIEQ010000085.1:0-15459 GCA_964023945.1 Ectemnius cavifrons
GAGGTGAAAGATATTTTCCAAGTACCAGCGGCGTCTTGCTTTCGCCACGACTTACTCCGAGAGGAGAAAAGTTGCCACGACTTACTCCGAGAGGAGAAAAGTTGCCACGGCTTACTCCGAGAGGTGAGAATTCGCCATGACTTACTCCGAGAGGAGAAAAGTTGCCACGGCTTACTCCAAGAGGTGAAACTTCGCCACGACTTACTCCGAGAGGAGAAAAGTTGCCACGGTTTACTCCGAGAGGTGAAACATCGCCACATCTTACTCCGAGAGGTGAGAATTCGCCACGACTTACTCCGAGAGGAGAAAAGTAGCCACGGCTTACTCCGAGAGGAGAAACTTCGCCGCGACTGACTCCGAGAGGAGAAAAGTTGCCACGGCTTACTCCTAGAGGTGAAACTTCGCCACGACTTACTCCGAGAGGAGAAAGGTTGCCACGGCTTACTCCGAGAGGTGAAACTTCGCCACGACTTACTCCGAGAGGTGAAAAGTTGCCACGGCTTACTCCGAGGGGAGAAAAGTTGCCACGGCTTACTGCGAGAGGTGAAACTTCGCCGCGACTTACTCCGAGAGGTGAGAATTCGCCACGACTTACTCCGAGAGGTGAAAGATATTTTTCCAAGTACCAGCGGCGTCTTGCTTTCGCCACGACTTACTCCGAGAGGAGAAAAGTTGCCACGACTTACTCCGGGAGGTGAAAGATACTTTTCCAAGTACCAGCGGCGTCTTGCTTTCGCCACGACTTACTCCGAGAGGAGAAAAGTTGCCACGGCTTACTCCGAGAGGTGAGAATTCGCCATGACTTACTCCGAGAGGAGAAAAGTTGCCACGGCTTACTCCGAGAGGTGAAAGATATTTTCCAAGTACCAGCGGCGTCTTGCTTTCGCCACGACTTACTCCGAGAGGAGAAAAGTTGCCACGACTTACTCCGGGAGGTGAAAGATACTTTTCCAAGTACCAGCGGCGTCTTGCTTTCGCCACGACTTACTCCGAGAGGAGAAAAGTTGCCACGACTTACTCCGGGAGGTGAAAGATACTTTTCCAAGTACCAGCGGCGTCTTGCTTTCGCCACGACTTACTCCGAGAGGAGAAAAGTTGCCACGACTTACTCCGAGAGGAGAAAAGTTGCCACGGCTTACTCCGAGAGGTGAAACTTCGCCGCGACTTACTCCGAGAGGAGAAAAGTTGCCACGGCTTACTCCGAGAGGTGAAACTTCGCCACGACTTACTCCGAGAGGAGAAAAGTTGCCACGGCTTACTCCGAGAGGTGAAACTTCGCCACGGCTTACTCCGAGAGGTGAGAATTCGCCACGACTTACTCCGAGAGGAGAAAAGTAGCCACGGCTTACTCCGAGAGGAGAAACTTCGCCGCGACTGACTCCGAGAGGAGAAAAGTTGCCACGACTTACTCCGAGAGGAGAAAAGTTGCCACGGCTTACTCCGAGAGGTGAGAATTCGCCATGACTTACTCCGAGAGGAGAAAAGTTGCCACGGCTTACTCCAAGAGGTGAAACTTCGCCACGACTTACTCCGAGAGGAGAAAAGTTGCCACGACTTACTCCGAGAGGAGAAAAGTTGCCACGGCTTACTCCGAGAGGTGAAACTTCGGCGCGACTTACTCCGAGAGGAGAAAAGTTGCCACGGCTTACTCCAAGAGGTGAAACTTCGCCGCGACTTACTCCGAGAGGAGAAAAGTTGCCACGGCTTACTCCGAGAGGTGAAACTTCGCCACGACTTACTCCGAGAGGAGAAAAGTTGCCACGACTTACTCCGGGAGGTGAAAGATACTTTTCCAAGTACCAGCGGCGTCTTGCTTTCGCCACGACTTACTCCGAGAGGAGAAAAGTTGCCACGACTTACTCCGAGAGGAGAAAAGTTGCCACGGCTTACTCCGAGAGGTGAAACTTCGCCACGGCTTACTCCGAGAGGTGAGAATTCGCCACGACTTACTCCGAGAGGAGAAAAGTAGCCACGGCTTACTCCGAGAGGAGAAACTTCGCCGCGACTTACTCCGAGAGGAGAAAAGTTGCCACGACTTACTCCGAGAGGAGAAAAGTTGCCACGGCTTACTCCGAGAGGTGAAACTTCGCCGCGACTTACTCCGAGAGGGGAAAAGTTGCCGTTGCTTACTCCGAGAGGTGAAATATATTTTTCCAAGTACCAGCGGCGTCTTGCTTTCGCCACGACTTACTCCGAGAGGAGAAAAGTTGCCACGGCTTACTCCGAGAGGTGAGATTTCGCCATGACTTACTCCGAGAGGAGAAAAGTTGCCACGGCTTACTCCGAGAGGTGAAACTTCGCCACGACTTACTCCGAGAGGAGAAACTTCGCCACGACTTACTCCGAGAGGTGAAAGATATTTTTCCAAGTACCACCGGCGTCTTGCTTTCGCCGCGACTTACTCCGAGAGGAGAAAAGTTGCCACGGTTTACTCCGAGAGGTGAGACTTCGCCGCGACTTACTCCGAGAGGTGAGAATTCGCCACGACTTACTCCGAGAGGAGAAAAGTTGCCACGGCTTACTCCGAGAGGTGAAACTTCGCCACGACTTACTCCGAGAGGAGAAACTTTGCCGCGGCTTACTCCGAGAGGTGAAATATATTTTTCCAAGTACCAGCGGCGTCTTGCTTACGCCACGACTTACTCCGAGAGGAGAAAAGTTGCCACGGTTTACTCCGAGAGGTGAAACTTCGCCGCGACTTACTCCGAGAGGTGAAAGATATTTTTCCAAGTACCGGCGGCGTCTTGCTTTCGCGGCGACTTACTCCGAGAGGAGAAAAGTTGCCACGACTTACTCCGAGAGGAGAAATGTTGCCACGGCTTACTCCGAGAGGTGAAACTTCGCCATGACTTACACCGAGAGGAGAAAAGTTGCCACGGCTTACTCCGAGAGGTGAAACTTCACCGCGACTTACTCCGAGAGGTGAAAGATATTTTTCCAAGTACCAGCGGCGTCTTACTTTCGCCGCGACTTACTCCGAGAGGAGAAACTTCGCCGCGACTGACTCCGAGAGGAGAAAAGTTGCCACGGCTTACTCCTAGAGGTGAAACTTCGCCACGACTTACTCCGAGAGGAGAAAGGTTGCCACGGCTTACTCCGAGAGGTGAAACTTCGCCACGACTTACTCCGAGAGGAGAAAAGTTGACACGGCTTACTCCGAGAGGTGAAAAGTTGCCACGACTTACTCCGAGAGGAGAAAAGTTGCCACGGCTTACTCCGAGAGCTGAGAATTCGCCACGGCTTACTCCGAGAGGTGAAAGATATTTTTCCAAGTACCAGCGGCGTCTTGCTTTCGCCACGACTTACTCCGAGAGGAGAAAAGTTGCCACGGCTTACTCCGAGAGGTGAAACTTCGCCACGACTTACTCCGAGAGGAGAAACTTTGCCGCGGCTTACTCCGAGAGGTGAAATATATTTTTCCAAGTACCAGCGGCGTCTTGCTTACGCCACGACTTACTCCGAGAGGAGAAAAGTTGCCACGGTTTACTCCGAGAGGTGAAACTTCGCCGCGACTTACTCCGAGAGGTGAAAGATATTTTTCCAAGTACCGGCGGCGTCTTGCTTTCGCGGCAACTTACTCCGAGAGGAGAAAAGTTGCCACGACTTACTCCGAGAGGAGAAATGTTGCCACGGCTTACTCCGAGAGGTGAAACTTCGCCATGACTTACACCGAGAGGAGAAAAGTTGCCACGGCTTACTCCGAGAGGTGAAACTTCACCGCGACTTACTCCGAGAGGTGAAAGATATTTTTCCAAGTACCAGCGGCGTCTTACTTTCGCCGCGACTTACTCCGAGAGGAGAAAAGTTGCCACGACTTACTCCGAGAGGAGAAAAGTTGCCACGACTTACTCCGAGAGGAGAAATGTTGCCACGGCTTACTCCGAGAGGTGAAACATCGCCACGACTTACTCCGAGAGGAGAAGAGTTGCCACGGCTTACTCCGAGAGGTGAAACTTCGCCGCGACTTACTCCGAGAGGAGAAAAGTTGACACGGTTTACTCCCAGAGGTGAAAAGTTGCCACGACTTACTCCGAGAGGAGAAAAGTAGCCACGGCTTACTCCGAGAGGAGAAACTTCGCCGCGACTGACTCCGAGAGGAGAAAAGTTGCCACGACTTACTCCGAGAGGAGAAAAGTTGCCACGGCTTACTCCGAGAGGTGAAACTTCGCCACGGCTTACTCCGAGAGGTGAGAATTCGCCACGACTTACTCCGAGAGGAGAAAAGTAGCCACGGCTTACTCCGAGAGGAGAAACTTCGCCGCGACTGACTCCGAGAGGAGAAAAGTTGCCACGACTTACTCCGAGAGGAGAAAAGTTGCCACGGCTTACTCCGAGAGGTGAAAGATACTTTTCCAAGTACCAGCGGCGTCTTGCTTTCGCCACGACTTACTCCGAGAGGAGAAAAGTTGCCACGACTTACTCCGAGAGGAGAAAAGTTGCCACGGCTTACTCCGAGAGGTGAAACTTCGGCGCGACTTACTCCGAGAGGAGAAAAGTTGCCACGGCTTACTCCGAGAGGTGAAACATCGCCACGGCTTACTCCGAGAGGTGAGAATTCGCCACGACTTACTCCGAGAGGAGAAAAGTAGCCACGGCTTACTCCGAGAGGAGAAACTTCGCCGCGACTGACTCCGAGAGGAGAAAAGTTGCCACGGCTTACTCCTAGAGGTGAAACTTCGCCACGACTTACTCCGAGAGGAGAAAGGTTGCCACGGCTTACTCCGAGAGGTGAAACTTCGCCACGACTTACTCCGAGAGGAGAAAAGTTGCCACGGCTTACTCCGAGAGGTGAAACTTCGCCGCGACTTACTCCGAGAGGAGAAAAGTTGCCACGGCTTACTCCGGGAGGTGAAAAGTTGCCACCACTTACTCCGAGAGGAGAAAAGTTGCCACGGCTTACTCCGAGAGCTGAGAATTCGCCACGACTTACTCCGAGAGGTGAAAGATATTTTTCCAAGTACCAGCGGCGTCTTGCTTTCGCCACGACTTACTCCGAGAGGAGAAAAGTTGCCACGACTTACTCCGAGAGGAGAAAAGTTGCCACGGCTTACTCCGAGAGGTGAAACTTCGCCGCGACTTACTCCGAGAGGAGAAAAGTTGCCACGGCTTACTCCGAGAGGTGAAACTTCGCCGCGACTTACTCCGAGAGGAGAAAAGTTGCCACGGCTTACTCCGAGAGGTGAAACTTCGCCACGACTTACTCCGAGAGGAGAAAAGTTGCCACGGCTTACTCCGAGAGGTGAAACTTCGCCACGGCTTACTCCGAGAGGTGAGAATTCGCCACGACTTACTCCGAGAGGAGAAAAGTAGCCACGGCTTACTCCGAGAGGAGAAACTTCGCCGCGACTGACTCCGAGAGGAGAAAAGTTGCCACGACTTACTCCGAGAGGAGAAAAGTTGCCACGGCTTACTCCGAGAGGTGAGAATTCGCCATGACTTACTCCGAGAGGAGAAAAGTTGCCACGGCTTACTCCAAGAGGTGAAACTTCGCCACGACTTACTCCGAGAGGAGAAAAGTTGCCACGGCTTACTCCGAGAGGTGAAACTTCGCCACGACTTACTCCGAGAGGAGAAGAGTTGCCACGGCTTACTCCGAGAGGTGAAACTTCGCCGCGACTTACTCCGAGAGGAGAAAAGTTGACACGGCTTACTCCCAGAGGTGAAAAGTTGCCACGACTTACTCCGAGAGGAGAAAAGTAGCCACGGCTTACTCCGAGAGGTGAGAATTCGCCATGACTTACTCCGAGAGGAGAAAAGTTGCCACGGCTTACTCCGAGAGGAGAAACTTCGCCGCGACTGACTCCGAGAGGAGAAAAGTTGCCACGACTTACTCCGAGAGGAGAAAAGTTGCCACGGCTTACTCCGAGAGGTGAGAATTCGCCATGACTTACTCCGAGAGGAGAAAAGTTGCCACGGCTTACTCCAAGAGGTGAAACTTCGCCACGGCTTACTCCGAGAGGTGAAACTTCGCCGCGACTTACTCCGAGAGGAGAAAAGTTGCCACGGCTTACTCCGAGAGGTGAAACTTCGGCGCGACTTACTCCGAGAGGAGAAAAGTTGCCACGGCTTACTCCAAGAGGTGAAACTTCACCGCGACTTACTCCGAGAGGAGAAAAATTGCCACGGCTTACTCCAAGAGGTGAAACTTCGCCGCGACTGACTCCGAGAGGAGAAAAGTTGCCACGACTTACTCCGAGAGGAGAAAAGTTGCCACGGCTTACTCCGAGAGGTGAAAGATATTTTCCAAGTACCAGCGGCGTCTTGCTTTCGCCACGACTTACTCCGAGAGGAGAAAAGTTGCCACGACTTACTCCGGGAGGTGAAAGATACTTTTCCAAGTACCAGCGGCGTCTTGCTTTCGCCACGACTTACTCCGAGAGGAGAAAAGTTGCCACGACTTACTCCGAGAGGAGAAAAGTTGCCACGGCTTACTCCGAGAGGTGAAAGATATTTTCCAAGTACCAGCGGCGTCTTGCTTTCGCCACGACTTACTCCGAGAGGAGAAAAGTTGCCACGACTTACTCCGGGAGGTGAAAGATACTTTTCCAAGTACCAGCGGCGTCTTGCTTTCGCCACGACTTACTCCGAGAGGAGAAAAGTTGCCACGACTTACTCCGAGAGGAGAAAAGTTGCCACGGCTTACTCCGAGAGGTGAAACTTCGCCGCGACTTACTCCGAGAGGAGAAAAGTTGCCACGGCTTACTCCGAGAGGTGAAACTTCGCCACGACTTACTCCGAGAGGAGAAAAGTTGCCACGGCTTACTCCGAGAGGTGAAACTTCGCCACGGCTTACTCCGAGAGGTGAGAATTCGCCACGACTTACTCCGAGAGGAGAAAAGTAGCCACGGCTTACTCCGAGAGGAGAAACTTCGCCATGACTTACTCCGAGAGGAGAAAAGTTGCCACGGCTTACTCCAAGAGGTGAAACTTCGCCACGACTTACTCCGAGAGGAGAAAAGTTGCCACGGCTTACTCCAAGAGGTGAAACTTCGCCGCGACTTACTCCGAGAGGAGAAAAGTTGCCACGGCTTACTCCGAGAGGTGAAACTTCGCCACGACTTACTCCGAGAGGAGAAAAGTTGCCACGACTTACTCCGGGAGGTGAAAGATACTTTTCCAAGTACCAGCGGCGTCTTGCTTTCGCCACGACTTACTCCGAGAGGAGAAAAGTTGCCACGACTTACTCCGAGAGGAGAAAAGTTGCCACGGCTTACTCCGAGAGGTGAAACTTCGCCACGGCTTACTCCGAGAGGTGAGAATTCGCCACGACTTACTCCGAGAGGAGAAAAGTAGCCACGGCTTACTCCGAGAGGAGAAACTTCGCCGCGACTGACTCCGAGAGGAGAAAAGTTGCCACGGCTTACTCCGAGAGGTGAAACTTCGCCACGACTTACTCCGAGAAGAGAAAAGTTGCCACGGCTTACTCCGAGAGGTGAAACTTCGCCGCGACTTACTCCGAGAGGAGAAAAGTTGCCACGGCTTACTCCGGGAGGTGAAAAGTTGCCACCACTTACTCCGAGAGGAGAAAAGTTGCCACGGCTTACTCCGAGAGCTGAGAATTCGCCACGACTTACTCCGAGAGGTGAAAGATATTTTTCCAAGTACCAGCGGCGTCTTGCTTTCGCCACGACTTACTCCGAGAGGAGAAAAGTTGCCACGACTTACTCCGAGAGGAGAAAAGTTGCCACGGCTTACTCCGAGAGGTGAAACTTCGCCACGACTTACTCCGAGAGGAGAAAAGTTGCCACGACTTACTCCGGGAGGTGAAAGATACTTTTCCAAGTACCAGCGGCGTCTTGCTTTCGCCACGACTTACTCCGAGAGGAGAAAAGTTGCCACGACTTACTCCGAGAGGAGAAAAGTTGCCACGGCTTACTCCGAGAGGTGAAACTTCGCCACGGCTTACTCCGAGAGGTGAGAATTCGCCACGACTTACTCCGAGAGGAGAAAAGTAGCCACGGCTTACTCCGAGAGGAGAAACTTCGCCGCGACTGACTCCGAGAGGAGAAAAGTTGCCACGGCTTACTCCGAGAGGTGAAACTTCGCCACGACTTACTCCGAGAAGAGAAAAGTTGCCACGGCTTACTCCGAGAGGTGAAACTTCGCCGCGACTTACTCCGAGAGGAGAAAAGTTGCCACGGCTTACTCCGGGAGGTGAAAAGTTGCCACCACTTACTCCGAGAGGAGAAAAGTTGCCACGGCTTACTCCGAGAGCTGAGAATTCGCCACGACTTACTCCGAGAGGTGAAAGATATTTTTCCAAGTACCAGCGGCGTCTTGCTTTCGCCACGACTTACTCCGAGAGGAGAAAAGTTGCCACGACTTACTCCGAGAGGAGAAAAGTTGCCACGGCTTACTCCGAGAGGTGAAACTTCGCCGCGACTTACTCCGAGAGGAGAAAAGTTGCCACGGCTTACTCCGAGAGGTGAAACTTCGCCGCGACTTACTCCGAGAGGAGAAAAGTTGCCACGGCTTACTCCGAGAGGTGAAACTTCGCCACGACTTACTCCGAGAGGAGAAAAGTTGCCACGGCTTACTCCGAGAGGTGAAACTTCGCCACGGCTTACTCCGAGAGGTGAGAATTCGCCACGACTTACTCCGAGAGGAGAAAAGTAGCCACGGCTTACTCCGAGAGGAGAAACTTCGCCGCGACTGACTCCGAGAGGAGAAAAGTTGCCACGACTTACTCCGAGAGGAGAAAAGTTGCCACGGCTTACTCCGAGAGGTGAGAATTCGCCATGACTTACTCCGAGAGGAGAAAAGTTGCCACGGCTTACTCCAAGAGGTGAAACTTCGCCACGACTTACTCCGAGAGGAGAAAAGTTGCCACGGCTTACTCCGAGAGGTGAAACTTCGCCACGACTTACTCCGAGAGGAGAAGAGTTGCCACGGCTTACTCCGAGAGGTGAAACTTCGCCGCGACTTACTCCGAGAGGAGAAAAGTTGCCACGGCTTACTCCGAGAGGTGAAACTTCGCCACGGCTTACTCCGAGAGGTGAGAATTCGCCACGACTTACTCCGAGAGGAGAAAAGTAGCCACGGCTTACTCCGAGAGGAGAAACTTCGCCGCGACTGACTCCGAGAGGAGAAAAGTTGCCACGACTTACTCCGAGAGGAGAAAAGTTGCCACGGCTTACTCCGAGAGGTGAAACTTCGCCACGACTTACTCCGAGAGGAGAAAAGTTGCCACGGCTTACTCCGAGAGGTGAGAATTCGCCACGACTTACTCCGAGAGGAGAAAAGTAGCCACGGCTTACTCCGAGAGGAGAAACTTCGCCGCGACTGACTCCGAGAGGAGAAAAGTTGCCACGACTTACTCCGAGAGGAGAAAAGTTGCCACGGCTTACTCCGAGAGGTGAGAATTCGCCATGACTTACTCCGAGAGGAGAAAAGTTGCCACGGCTTACTCCAAGAGGTGAAACTTCGCCACGACTTACTCCGAGAGGAGAAAAGTTGCCACGGCTTACTCCGAGAGGTGAAACTTCGCCACGACTTACTCCGAGAGGAGAAGAGTTGCCACGGCTTACTCCGAGAGGTGAAACTTCGCCGCGACTTACTCCGAGAGGAGAAAAGTTGCCACGGCTTACTCCGAGAGGTGAAACTTCGCCACGGCTTACTCCGAGAGGTGAGAATTCGCCACGACTTACTCCGAGAGGAGAAAAGTAGCCACGGCTTACTCCGAGAGGAGAAACTTCGCCGCGACTGACTCCGAGAGGAGAAAAGTTGCCACGACTTACTCCGAGAGGAGAAAAGTTGCCACGGCTTACTCCGAGAGGTGAAACTTCGCCACGACTTACTCCGAGAGGAGAAAAGTTGCCACGGCTTACTCCGAGAGGTGAAACTTCGCCATGACTTACTCCGAGAGGAGAAAAGTTGCCACGGCTTACTCCGAGAGGTGAAAGATATTTTCCAAGTACCAGCGGCGTCTTGCTTTCGCCACGACTTACTCCGAGAGGAGAAAAGTTGCCACGACTTACTCCGGGAGGTGAAAGATACTTTTCCAAGTACCAGCGGCGTCTTGCTTTCGCCACGACTTACTCCGAGAGGAGAAAAGTTGCCACGACTTACTCCGAGAGGAGAAAAGTTGCCACGGCTTACTCCGAGAGGTGAAAGATATTTTCCAAGTACCAGCGGCGTCTTGCTTTCGCCACGACTTACTCCGAGAGGAGAAAAGTTGCCACGACTTACTCCGGGAGGTGAAAGATACTTTTCCAAGTACCAGCGGCGTCTTGCTTTCGCCACGACTTACTCCGAGAGGAGAAAAGTTGCCACGACTTACTCCGAGAGGAGAAAAGTTGCCACGGCTTACTCCGAGAGGTGAAACTTCGCCGCGACTTACTCCGAGAGGAGAAAAGTTGCCACGGCTTACTCCGAGAGGTGAAACTTCGCCACGACTTACTCCGAGAGGAGAAAAGTTGCCACGACTTACTCCGAGAGGAGAAAAGTTGCCACGGCTTACTCCGAGAGGTGAAAGATATTTTCCAAGTACCAGCGGCGTCTTGCTTTCGCCACGACTTACTCCGAGAGGAGAAAAGTTGCCACGACTTACTCCGGGAGGTGAAAGATACTTTTCCAAGTACCAGCGGCGTCTTGCTTTCGCCACGACTTACTCCGAGAGGAGAAAAGTAGCCACGGCTTACTCCGAGAGGAGAAACTTCGCCATGACTTACTCCGAGAGGAGAAAAGTTGCCACGGCTTACTCCAAGAGGTGAAACTTCGCCACGACTTACTCCGAGAGGAGAAAAGTTGCCACGGCTTACTCCAAGAGGAGAAACTTCGCCGCGACTTACTCCGAGAGGAGAAAAGTTGCCACGACTTACTCCGAGAGGAGAAAAGTTGCCACGGCTTACTCCGAGAGGTGAAACTTCGCCGCGACTTACTCCGAGAGGGGAAAAGTTGCCGTTGCTTACTCCGAGAGGTGAAATATATTTTTCCAAGTACCAGCGGCGTCTTGCTTTCGCCACGACTTACTCCGAGAGGAGAAAAGTTGCCACGGCTTACTCCGAGAGGTGAGATTTCGCCATGACTTACTCCGAGAGGAGAAAAGTTGCCACGGCTTACTCCAAGAGGTGAAACTTCGCCACGACTTACTCCGAGAGGTGAAACTTCGCCACGACTTACTCCGAGAGGTGAAAGATATTTTTCCAAGTACCACCGGCGTCTTGCTTTCGCCGCGACTTACTCCGAGAGGAGAAAAGTTGCCACGGTTTACTCCGAGAGGTGAGACTTCGCCGCGACTTACTCCGAGAGGTGAGAATTCGCCACGACTTACTCCGAGAGGAGAAAAGTTGCCACGGCTTACTCCGAGAGGTGAAACTTCGCCACGACTTACTCCGAGAGGAGAAACTTTGCCGCGGCTTACTCCGAGAGGTGAAATATATTTTTCCAAGTACCAGCGGCGTCTTGCTTACGCCACGACTTACTCCGAGAGGAGAAAAGTTGCCACGGTTTACTCCGAGAGGTGAAACTTCGCCGCGACTTACTCCGAGAGGTGAAAGATATTTTTCCAAGTACCGGCGGCGTCTTGCTTTCGCGGCGACTTACTCCGAGAGGAGAAAAGTTGCCACGACTTACTCCGAGAGGAGAAATGTTGCCACGGCTTACTCCGAGAGGTGAAACTTCGCCATGACTTACACCGAGAGGAGAAAAGTTGCCACGGCTTACTCCGAGAGGTGAAACTTCACCGCTACTTACTCCGAGAGGTGAAAGATATTTTTCCAAGTACCAGCGGCGTCTTACTTTCGCCGCGACTTACTCCGAGAGGAGAAAAGTTGCCACGACTTACTCCGAGAGGAGCAAAGTTGCCACGGCTTACTCCGAGAGGTGAAACTTCGCCACGACTTACTCCGAGAGGAGAAAACTTGCCACGACTTACTCCGGGAGGAGAAAAGTTGCCACGGCTTACTCCGAGAGGTGAAACTTCGCCACGACTTACTCCGAGAGGAGAAAAGTTGCCACGGCTTACTCCGAGAGGTGAAACTTCGCCGCGACTTACTCCGAGAGGAGAAAAGTTGCCACGGCTTACTCCGGGAGGTGAAAAGTTGCCACCACTTACTCCGAGAGGAGAAAAGTTGCCACGGCTTACTCCGAGAGCTGAGAATTCGCCACGACTTACTCCGAGAGGTGAAAGATATTTTTCCAAGTACCAGCGGCGTCTTGCTTTCGCCACGACTTACTCCGAGAGGAGAAAAGTTGCCACGACTTACTCCGAGAGGAGAAAAGTTGCCACGGCTTACTCCGAGAGGTGAAACTTCGCCGCGACTTACTCCGAGAGGAGAAAAGTTGCCACGGCTTACTCCGAGAGGTGAAACTTCGCCACGACTTACTCCGAGAGGAGAAGAGTTGCCACGGCTTACTCCGAGAGGTGAAACTTCGCCGCGACTTACTCCGAGAGGAGAAAAGTTGACACGGCTTACTCCCAGAGGTGAAAAGTTGCCACGACTTACTCCGAGAGGAGAAAAGTAGCCACGGCTTACTCCGAGAGGAGAAACTTCGCCGCGACTGACTCCGAGAGGAGAAAAGTTGCCACGACTTACTCCGAGAGGAGAAAAGTTGCCACGGCTTACTCCGAGAGGTGAAACTTCGCCACGGCTTACTCCGAGAGGTGAGAATTCGCCACGACTTACTCCGAGAGGAGAAAAGTAGCCACGGCTTACTCCGAGAGGAGAAACTTCGCCGCGACTGACTCCGAGAGGAGAAAAGTTGCCACGACTTACTCCGAGAGGAGAAAAGTTGCCACGGCTTACTCCGAGAGGTGAGAATTCGTCATGACTTACTCCGAGAGGAGAAAAGTTGCCACGGCTTACTCCAAGAGGTGAAACTTCGCCGCGACTGACTCCGAGAGGAGAAAAATTGCCACGGCTTACTCCAAGAGGTGAAACTTCGCCGCGACTGACTCCGAGAGGAGAAAAGTTGCCACGACTTACTCCGAGAGGAGAAAAGTTGCCACGGCTTACTCCGAGAGGTGAGAATTCGCCATGACTTACTCCGAGAGGAGAAAAGTTGCCACGACTTACTCCGAGAGGAGAAAAGTTGCCACGGCTTACTCCAAGAGGTGAAACTTCGCCGCGACTTACTCCGAGAGGAGAAAAGTTGCCACGGCTTACTCCGAGAGGTGAAACATCGCCACGGCTTACTCCGAGAGGTGAGAATTCGCCACGACTTACTCCGAGAGGAGAAAAGTTGCCACGACTTACTCCGGGAGGTGAAAGATACTTTTCCAAGTACCAGCGGCGTCTTGCTTTCGCCACGACTTACTCCGAGAGGAGAAAAGTTGCCACGACTTACTCCGAGAGGAGAAAAGTTGCCACGGCTTACTCCGAGAGGTGAAACTTCGGCGCGACTTACTCCGAGAGGAGAAAAGTTGCCACGGCTTACTCCAAGAGGTGAAACTTCGCCGCGACTTACTCCGAGAGGAGAAAAATTGCCACGGCTTACTCCAAGAGGTGAAACTTCGCCGCGACTGACTCCGAGAGGAGAAAAGTTGCCACGACTTACTCCGAGAGGAGAAAAGTTGCCACGGCTTACTCCGAGAGGTGAGAATTCGCCATGACTTACTCCGAGAGGAGAAAAGTTGCCACGGCTTACTCCAAGAGGTGAAACTTCGCCACGACTTACTCCGAGAGGAGAAAAGTTGCCACGACTTACTCCGAGAGGTGAAACTTCGCCGCGACTGACTCCGAGAGGAGAAAAGTTGCCACGACTTACTCCGAGAGGAGAAAAGTTGCCACGGCTTACTCCGAGAGGTGAAAGATATTTTCCAAGTACCAGCGGCGTCTTGCTTTCGCCACGACTTACTCCGAGAGGAGAAAAGTTGCCACGACTTACTCCGAGAG
Organism: Ectemnius cavifrons; assembly: GCA_964023945.1. Taxonomy (NCBI): domain Eukaryota; kingdom Metazoa; phylum Arthropoda; class Insecta; order Hymenoptera; family Crabronidae; genus Ectemnius; species Ectemnius cavifrons. The sequence goes on from CAXIEQ010000085.1 coordinate 13,836, forward strand.
GAGAAAAGTTGCCACGACTTACTCCGAGAGGAGAAAAGTTGCCACGGCTTACTCCGAGAGGTGAAACTTCGGCGCGACTTACTCCGAGAGGAGAAAAGTTGCCACGGCTTACTCCAAGAGGTGAAACTTCGCCGCGACTTACTCCGAGAGGAGAAAAATTGCCACGGCTTACTCCAAGAGGTGAAACTTCGCCGCGACTGACTCCGAGAGGAGAAAAGTTGCCACGACTTACTCCGAGAGGAGAAAAGTTGCCACGGCTTACTCCGAGAGGTGAGAATTCGCCATGACTTACTCCGAGAGGAGAAAAGTTGCCACGGCTTACTCCAAGAGGTGAAACTTCGCCACGACTTACTCCGAGAGGAGAAAAGTTGCCACGACTTACTCCGAGAGGTGAAACTTCGCCGCGACTGACTCCGAGAGGAGAAAAGTTGCCACGACTTACTCCGAGAGGAGAAAAGTTGCCACGGCTTACTCCGAGAGGTGAAAGATATTTTCCAAGTACCAGCGGCGTCTTGCTTTCGCCACGACTTACTCCGAGAGGAGAAAAGTTGCCACGACTTACTCCGGAGGTGAAAGATACTTTTCCAAGTACCAGCGGCGTCTTGCTTTCGCCACGACTTACTCCGAGAGGAGAAAAGTTGCCACGACTTACTCCGAGAGGAGAAAAGTTGCCACGGCTTACTCCAAGAGGTGAAACTTCGCCGCGACTTACTCCGAGAGGAGAAAAGTTGCCACGGCTTACTCCGAGAGGTGAAACATCGCCACGGCTTACTCCGAGAGGTGAGAATTCGCCACGACTTACTCCGAGAGGAGAAAAGTTGCCACGACTTACTCCGGGAGGTGAAAGATACTTTTCCAAGTACCAGCGGCGTCTTGCTTTCGCCACGACTTACTCCGAGAGGAGAAAAGTTGCCACGACTTACTCCGAGAGGAGAAAAGTTGCCACGGCTTACTCCGAGAGGTGAAACTTCGCCACGGCTTACTCCGAGAGGTGAGAATTCGCCACGACTTACTCCGAGAGGAGAAAAGTAGCCACGGCTTACTCCGAGAGGAGAAACTTCGCCGCGACTTACTCCGAGAGGAGAAAAGTTGCCACGACTTACTCCGAGAGGAGAAAAGTTGCCACGGCTTACTCCGAGAGGTGAAACTTCGCCGCGACTTACTCCGAGAGGGGAAAAGTTGCCGTTGCTTACTCCGAGAGGTGAAATATATTTTTCCAAGTACCAGCGGCGTCTTGCTTTCGCCACGACTTACTCCGAGAGGAGAAAAGTTGCCACGGCTTACTCCGAGAGGTGAGATTTCGCCATGACTTACTCCGAGAGGAGAAAAGTTGCCACGGCTTACTCCAAGAGGTGAAACTTCGCCACGACTTACTCCGAGAGGTGAAACTTCGCCACGACTTACTCCGAGAGGTGAAAGATATTTTTCCAAGTACCACCGGCGTCTTGCTTTCGCCGCGACTTACTCCGAGAGGAGAAAAGTTGCCACGGTTTACTCCGAGAGGTGAGACTTCGCCGCGACTTACTCCGAGAGGTGAGAATTCGCCACGACTTACTCCGAGAGGAGAAAAGTTGCCACGGCTTACTCCGAGAGGTGAAACTTCGCCACGACTTACTCCGAGAGG